>JADHZB010000935.1:0-80302 GCA_015657535.1 Nephromyces sp. MM_2019
ATATATGTATATGTATATATATGTATGTGTTGTGTATGTATGCAATATGTATGTATGTAATATGTGTGTCTGTGATGTGTGTTTATATATTTGTAAATTTTATAACATGATGTGTATATGTGATACTTATGTTAAATATTATAATGCACATCTATCAAGAATGTCTGTATATGTTGATGTAGTAGATATGTAGAGGACATATATGTTGTGTATGTGTGTGTGTGTATGGGTGCTAAGTTTAGTATGAGAGTTGTGTGGGTGTGTGTAATGTGGGATGTGTTATGTAGGTGTATATGTGATGTTTATTTGGATATGTGTAATTTTGTGTGTGCAAAAAGTAATACAAGTTATGGATGTTAATCATTCGTAGTGTGTAAAAAACTATAAAGTGTGCATTATACATACGTGTGTATGTATTATATCTTAACGCTAGGTATAGGATCGAATTCGTTTCGCACACCTAGAATAAACTTAGCTATCTAACTGTCGATTTACGTATGATGAACGTATGACGATGTAGGTCAAATTAGTGAAATGATTTTATTATGGAACAAGGAATCTTTCCTTACGGTTTAAGAGGTTTATTGAGAAGAGTAAATTTTTGTTTTTTAGCATAAGATTTCAAACGTCAGTACTAAAAATTTTGTGAATTATTGATTAAAAAAAAATGTTTCAAAAAGTAGAAAAGTTAAAGTTTTTCGAATTGAAATTCTTCCAAAATTTGATTTTCTTTTTATTCCCGCTTTTTGGGTTTTAGTTCCTTTTCATTCATTGTCGTTTATTCTTTTTTTTCTTGATTTGAGTATCTTGCGTGCGGGTTTGTATTTAGTGTTTGTGTGGGTATTTTTGCGGGTTTGTATTTAGAGTGTTTAAGGGGATTTTATGGGTTTATATTTAGCGTATTTGTGGGTATTTTGCGTGTTTGTATTTAGTATATGTGTGGTTATTTTTGCGGTATGTGTTTAGCGTATGTGTGGTTATTTTTGCGTTTTGCGTTTAGTGTTGTGGGGTGTTATTTTCCGGGTTTGTATTTAGCGTATTTGTTGGTTGCTTAAATTCGCGTTTGAGATTTGTGTGGACTAGACAAGTTTAGTTTAGAACTTATGTGGGTTAATTAAGTTTGTGCTCAGCGACTTTCTTCATCCTAGTAATATTCGATATCAAGCATATCGATGTTTTATTGCGTATCTACAGTCCCTACATTCTAGATTGTGGGGATATTATAGCATATTATCTTTTTAGTATTTGATATTTTTTGAATGTACCATTTATTACATGTGTATGTACTAATACAGGTGTGTTAAAATTTGTTTGTTTTATTTATTCTGGGTATTTACATGTGACTGACTTATAATGTGTACTAAGGCTGAGTTTACATTATATATGATTACTCTTTATATGCTTTTATTAAATATGTATGTGTTTTATTGTCTGTATATAATCACATGTATAATCGTATGCGTGTGTATCTGGATCTAGTTATATGTAAGATAGATATATATATGCTTCCATGTATACAAATATTATATATATATAACTAGTTGTATATATTAGATTATACCTTATTACACAAACACACTTAATATCAAAATTATTTCTAGAAATTATACACAATTACACATATATAAATATGCATCCGACATACTATGTGTAAGCCACTCACACTCGAATTATACAAAATATTTACACACTAAACAATAACATTGAAAATGTTATCATATATATAAATTTTAGACTGAAAACACCTAACACACACACATTGTAAGCTCATAAAACACACACAAACTTCACTTTGTATACACATAGCACTCACATTGCACACAATTCATAAACATATTCAGCACACAGAGCATCATCACACACATTTACATAGTTAACACCCACCCATATACATGATACCCACACATACTACATAAAGTCAAATATAAAAAATCCACATATACACATTATAATCAAACATATCACACACATACATATATATAAATATAAACCAATTTCTTATAAATAGAACATACATACATTCAACATGCACATATATAAAACATATGTAGTAGATATATAATACTTATATTGTATATATTTAAATAATATTTACATTAAACTCGTAAACTATGTTTATATAAGTTATGTACATACACACACGCTGAAAAATATAATTAACAATATAAATTATATATATACTTCAATACACATACAAGTTATACAACATCTAAATATTTATTTTCCATAAATATATAAACAATTAATCTTATACTTATATAAAAATTATGAAAGTATATAATTATAATATATAATAATTAATTAAAGTAAATAATTTAAATAGATGTTGGATAATTAATGTATTAAAAAAAATATAATAAAAATATGTAAATATCAAAACTATTAATAAAACTAATTATTTTGAACATTTTTTTTTGAAATATTTTTAATTTTAAAAATTTATATATTTTTAGTATATTCATTTCAACATTTTTTAACATAATGAACTTCCCATCCTGTTTTCTCCAATAGTGTGTGCCTATATAATTACATAATTAATTTTTGTTATAAGATAATATTATTATATATAATATAATCAATATTATTTGATTATATAATAGGTATAAATATATATGTTGTTATATATAATACAATAAATAAAGCTTAAGTTTATATACATATATCTATTGATTTAAAAATTGCATATGCATATGTTTATTGATATAAAAATTGTCTATACAAATATCTATTGATATATTCTTATTATTATATTTATTTATAAATATCTATAATAGAATCAAATTGATTATATATATTTTACTAACCGAATTCTTGGATAACTTGAAAAATAGTTTCCAATAGTTGGATTGGTTCTATATACAAATATTGGTTCGGAGATAAAGAATAAAGCAGTTCCTTTGAAATTAGTTTCTTTTTTTATTTCTGTAGCTTAAAAAAAAATTATTTAAATCATATATGTTATAAACGTTGTACATATTAAGAGTAATGATAGATATTAGGAGTATTATACATATTCTATATGTGTTATATATATTAAGAGGGTTATACAAATTAAAAGTATTGTATAAATTCTACGAGTGTTGTTTATGTTTTATAAACTGTGTGAATTATTGAAAAGTTATTAGATTGACAATTCAATTAAAATTTTGAATCAATAATTGTAATAAGTTTATCATGATATGAAAATATAATATCTAATAATTATAATGAATTACCTGGTATTTTAGCTATAATTGAATCTGAGAAATTGTTGTTGAAGTTATGACTAGAACTCAATGTTGACAATTCCATTTCTTTGTTAAAATCAAAAGTTGTATTAAATCTTGATAATTCATTTTGTAAAGAAATATTATCATTGAGAGATATTTTGGGTATAGTGATATCGATAATAAATGGTTTCTCAAAATGATTAACGGAGTGAGAAATCTGTTAAAAGTATAAATCTATTATTTATATATTTCGTGTGAATTCTATTAAATTACTTGTCTTTCGCTTAAATAATTAGAAAATTTGAGTGGAATGTCATTTAAATTACGTTCATCTTTTAGAGTTGGTTTCCAAGGATAGAACTGATTCATAAAATTTCTAAATAGGAATATAGGCTCTCCTAAACGTTTGGTAGCTTTAGATGAATGATCAGATAATAAGGAATAGAGTATGATCTGAAGGAATTATATTAGTTCAGGATTATTTTAAAAATTTTAGAAAGTCTTGTCTTAAGTTTATTATTAGATTTAATTAAATACCTGCATTAGATGAATTGAAGAAGGTGCCAAGGAGGTGCCAATGGAAACAAACGAAGAAAGAAGTGAATTGAATATGGGTGTGTTTGAGAGTCCTAGGCAATAGGTAGACCATATACACGAAATAAGTTCATCCTCATTCAGGTGTACAGAATACTGGGATGTAAAAAAGAAAAAGTAGAAAGTGTGTGAATTAGAGTTAAATAAGATATATCTTTGAGAGATTATTTTACCTTTTTGAGTAATTTCTGTATTAACTGATTCACAATCGGTTCTCTATGATTCAAATTACTGAAACAATGAAGGATAGCAGGGAGATGAGATGACTTTATTTCATCTTCAAGTAAAAATAGTTGATCGATTGCTTTGCTCAAGACGTTGGGATCATATATTAATAATTGATCATATCCTCTAAGCAAAATAATCAATTCTTCTAGATTCATTTGTGACATACTGGTAGAAGTATTAAGTGAAGTTGTGTTTTCTTCTGTTTCTTGGTTGATTTCTTTATTGTTTAGCTGATTCTTTGACAAATCATTAGGGTTAGAGTTGAACTCATATGATAATTTTTTTCTGTCTTGGTAATCTTTGCAAGAAGAAATGTTATGTGCAGTATGTCCAGTCAAAATTATTCCTAGTTGGCTTATAATTTCAAGAGTATTAAAAATGTTCATATTGGAAAAATTATATAAAACGTTAGGGAAAAGGCATAAGGAAGATGGTGTGCACTCAGAGAGTTGGGCCAAACGGATTGGGTTAGTTATTTCCTCCTTCAATTCAATAGGCTTAAATTCTAATGCAATGAAAGCGTAGATCATAGATATAATATGTTCCATGTGAAAAAAATCAGGATTTGATTTCAAATATTCGATTATCTGGTGCATTAATGTTCTCTCTAGAATATTAGCATTGCTGAGTGAAGTAATCATATCACAGATTAAGCGAGGATTCCGTATATCAGAGATTCTATTTTGTTGAAGGTATTGGCTAAGTCTTTGATAAATCCTTTGGCCTCTATGATTGACTATTGAGCAAGCAATAATAGTTTCAGCAATGAGTTCTGCAGGCCAAGTAAATGCAAGTGTTTTAGGTACATTACGAATTAATGAACGAAAAGTTCGGCTGTCAGAGGTTTCTAGGAAGGCTAAGACTTTGAGAGCTTTTGCAGGGTATCCATATTTCATATCAAGGACTAATTTCCATGCTTCTGAGCCAAATCGTGTTATGAGCTCCTCGTCTCCTATTTTATATTTGAGGTAAAAATTTGCTATATCAATGAGATTCCAATACTTGTACTCATGTATAGTATAAGGTAAATGATATCCTAAAGCTTTAATAAGATTTGAAGAGTGTATATCCCAAATATCTGTTAATCGTTTATATGGTAAGAATTTTGGCCCGTAAACTTTTATTAAATTGTCTTGGGTGATATTACTAATTTGAGAAGTATTATTTTCATTATTCAAATTATTTTGGGAGGCAAAGTTAATTGCAGAGGACCTGGTATTTTTTATTTTAAAGCTTCTTAAAGGATCTTCATTATTTGATACAGGAAATTCTACAAATTCACTCTCACCTTTTTTGTGAGGCTCAATGAACTGATTATTCGAAATTGTTTCAATCAAGTCATATGTGTGAAAGATTTTTTCGTTTGAATTTAAATCAAAGTTTTGTTTATTATTGAGAGTCTCATTGTGATGACCTGTCATTGGTAAATTATTTTTCGTGTTATTTGTTAAATTTGATTGCTCTTCTACTGAAATATAGTTTAACAGTGAGCGACATATGTTACCAATTTGATCTTGATCAAATAATTCAAACCCGATCTGAATACGATCTCCAATCATTTTAAAGATTACTGGGGTGAAAAAACGGAATTTGCTATGAATGTCAACCAATTTCACTAAATGCTCTTCAGATAGCCATATTTTCTCATCAGCAACATGTTTTAATATTTTATAGAATATTTGCTTTGAAGCTCTCGCATATTCACTGGTGTTGTTTAATTGTTTTTTCTGGAGCTCTAGATAAATTTCCAATATAAATAATATATTTGTTTGATCTAAGTTATCTAAGCTAATAGTTGAAAACAACTTCCAATAAGTTTCTATATCAAGAGGAAAATGAACCTGCTTAAAAGCTATGAGTATGGGTACGACTCCATAACCCTTAGTTAGCTCATATCCTCCTAGTGGGAGGTTTAAAAGTGTTTGATGTATGGTTTGTAGCTCTTTGGAGTATGTTCGTGTTGGTTTCATGTGCGGTACCCATTGTATTATATAATCGTAGAGTGGCTCATTATTTGCTTTTAGAGGTGATTCAAGGCTTCCATTGGTCAATCCTCGAAAATCTGGGTCTATAGGTGATATGATTTCTATCAGTTGAGGTGTGAGGGTCTCTCTTGGAAGTGGTGGTGGACGCCAATCCTTTATACCGTCTATTTTAGGCCCTGAAAGAGGTCTCCTTGCCCATGGAGGGACTGATGTCCTGTCAAATTTAGTTCTATAAGAAGAATAAATCCAGGGTAGCCATTGAGAGCTTCCTGTATAGGCTACACGCCTAACCTCTGATATGTTTGTGCCCAAGATCATAATAACTATATTTCTCTAGCTTAAAGCAATTAAAACATCTTCAAGTTAACATGTTAAAGTATTGAATTTCCTTTATACGCTTTATTTGTTCCCATAATAATTGTAGAAAATTAAAAATTCTAGAAAACACTACTGTAAAAGTAGGTATATATATCCTATGCAAAATACTAAAAATATAACAAATTAGTATTGTCATTGCCTCGAGTTACTGTCATAGGAATTCTATTATCAACATTTACTAGTTCGAGAAAACACTAGGTAGGTAGGTGCTTTCATTAGTTTTTGTATCATAAAACAAAATTATAATGATTTCAACCTAGAATTGATGCTTTTCATCTATTGCTTGTTATTTTTACTTATGTTTGGTAAGCTTTCAGTTCAATGATTTTAATAGTATTCTAAGCTTACCTAGATTTTACACTTGCAATGTATGTAGAATAACGATTAAAAAAAACTAGTTATCTATTGATTTGAAGGGTATAGTTTTTTATATAAAAGTGTACATACTTGATTTAAATTGTGGTAAACTTAGCGATTAGTAAAACTTAAGTAGAGTTCAAGATGCGTTAGCTACGGATAAATATAAAATAATGATGAGCTTTAAATAGATATATTGAGATGCTCCTATCAAACTTTTTCAACATTTGAACCTAAACAACTTCTAATCTAGCAAATTTAAAAATTGAATTATTCAAAAAGTACAACATTTGATGCCTTGGAAACCATATGCTCCTTTCTAATTTTGATAGCTTGATTAGTAGGGATTAAAAAATGAAGTTCTATTTGCTTCATTTATTTAATATCAATTAAACTAGATGTTGCTTAGTTCATTTTAATTTAAGATTGTTTATTCGAATAACAATTTTTGTTGAATTACCTAAGACAGAGTAACAAACTATGTGTTAAAATTTTGTTTCATAACATGGCATTTAGACTGAATTCATTAAAAGTGCTTGCATTAGTTATGTGTGAATTTTTAAAGTGGCTTTGATTGACCTACAAGGAAAACATATACCCTAGATTCTCATAGTTAGGGTGGTTTAAAAATTATTATATAGTACACCAATTTAAGTTCCCACTTGATAAAAAAAAATAATTTTAAAAGTTTTAGTGTAGTTTTACACTATGAAATTGTTTCCCAATACAAAAGACTGATTTGTCTGTTAGCAGTTAACGATCATAGCATGCATAACTTTCGTTTGGGGATTTATTGATTCATTTTGTTTTAATAGCGAAATCTAATATTGTTTAGCTAGTCGCTGATGGTTAGTAGCTAAAATTAAAATAAAGGAGTGCTGTTTATTGAATAAGTTAGATTAAAGCTATAATTTCTCAAGCTTGGCTAAAAAATCATGTGGAATTAAATTGCTTGAAGTTGTGTCTCTTGAAAGAGATGAGTAAGTTATTTTTTGTTGTTGCACATCAAAAATTTAAAGCATAACATAGGAATTCTGCTTTTTTCCATATGGCATGCGTAGCACGTATCCATCATTTAAGTTATATTTAAAATCTAGTCATAACGTATGAGATTTTTATGTAGTGCATGCCACCTGTCTTAAATTAGTGTTCTTCCTGAACATAAGTAATTACCCACAATTAGACATTTAAACACTACACAATTTTGAATTGTTAGAGCATAACATATTTCTGCACACAATTAAGGTTGAAAATTTTGAACTAAAAACTTCAACACATATTCGTTATTTAAACGAATTTCAAGTTACCTTTCAGCTTGTAGCTCTTATACCCAAAGATACAGAACTTAAACTCTGTTTTAAACATCATTTAAAGCTACCTAACTTCTTGATCTAAACACCTGTGTGTGTGCGCGTGCTCATTAAAATTTGGCTGCATTTGCTTGCTAGCTTCTTGCAACACAAATTGATTTAAGCCAATTGAAATCCTCATTTAGCTACAAATTACTGAAAAACACACTAATGCACAAAGCTTAACTCACTTTTATCACTTTGTATATACCTCTTTCTTAAATCTGAAAACCATTCACACTAAAAGCTCATACTGAATAACTCAACCATAAATTGGTATTTGTCACAGCATATTATAATAATAATCTTTAGTTATTTTACTATCAATTTTACTCAAATATTGCTGATAATAACTATTTACTACAATTATTCAAGCTAAACTACCACTTTTTCTAACTCACTAGAATAGTTACGAACACCTTCGATAAAACTTTTCTATCACTTATGACCTCTTTTTTAAAGAGTATCATTAGCCCAACCTACCACATCCCCTATAAGTTTATATAATCATTATATACTACCCTTTACGTCAAAGACCATTCTAATGGATTCTGAAACGAACAATGGAGCCCAAAGAGATGAGAACTCCATTTCAATCAATTCACACAATGAATGCTCAACTGAAGTCGATGCCGACTCAGAATCAATAATCTCGAGTATGGATGATACAAGCACTAAGAATTCAAACCAACAAGTTTGGATATGCCCACACCACCTTTGCCGAAAAAGATTTAGTCGCAAGTCACATTATAATCGCCATTTGCAAACGCATTCAGGCGAAAAGCCATTTTGTTGCCAGATCTGTGGAAAGCGATATGCTCGAAGAGAACACCTAACCAGGCATGAAAACTCACATACTAAGCAGATAAGCTTCATCTGCAAATTTGAGTCATGTGGAAAGCTGTTCTACAATGCTACACATCTTCGACGCCATGAGTCAACCCATAAAAAGGTCTACCAATGTGGTAAGTGTAGCTCCATGCCAAGCTATTTATGCTTCATAACTCTTAGGGTCGACAACTTTTCTTCCAAAGCTTAGTTGAGATATGGTATTGATGACATCATAAGTATTACTAAAATAGATAATTAAAAACAGGCTAATTACTTCCATATAGATTATGCATATACATTTTTTATGCACTTAGTTTATTGTTTATACCCTTACGATTATATCTACCAAAAAATATTTAGTCAAATCATTAGTTATTTACTATCCCTTTAGTCATATTTATGCACTATACCATTGGGTTACATATATATCATTAATAAAACACTGAAATATATATATTAAAATATATTATTAGCAAAATAGTACATTTTTATAAGAGTTGTATTACTGAGCAGTATGTAAATATAGATTTTAATATCAGGAAACTCTTAAGTAGTTTTATTTTTACAGTGTTTTTAAGATTCCTAAATTCTCAAATTCAATTCAACTTAACCTATATTAATACACATATATAGTGACTCTTTTTTTCACCTTAGTATTCTTTCTTACCTTATTCGAGATGATGATCTATATACTTTATATTTTTATTCAATTTGTAATTTATTATATTTAACTCTGAGTTATTGCTATTTCTATAGCTACATTTTAATTAGATCCAATATTAGCAATATTTTACCACAAATTAATAGACAACTAATATATACTCTATAGAATTATGCAACAAAGGTTTTTCCAAACATTACTTATACCTAAGACACAAAAGGAATCATCAATTCGATTCAGCTCGTACATCTGATCACAAATATTCATGCATACACAAATCATGTAATTCCATATACTCAACCCTTGCTGGTCTTAAAAAACATGTAAAATTACATGACCGCATTTACCCTTGTGAGGATTGCCCCAATCAATTTTCAAAATACTCTGAGCTACTAACACATAAGAAAGAAGCTCATCCCAAAAGCTTCCCTTGTGACATCTGCCAAAAGGTATTATTACACACGATTTTAGTCAAATCAAACTTATATAAAATTTAAACACCTTGTACAAACAATCACAAACTATATTTTTCCACTTGTTTTTTTCAGACTTATAATAGAAGATCAAGGATGATCAATCATCAACGAGTAAGATATCTATTACGTTTAATAATAGTAGAATTTTATAATCTCGTAACATTACATACACTTTTGTAAATATACACACCTTTTCTTCACCTTTCTTGCCTAAACCAGAAATCTCACCAAGATGACGAGCGAGTTAATAAATTACTTTTCATTTGCCCTGTCAAGGATTGTGGTAAAACTTTCTCACGACGATCTAATATGACAGCACACTTTCAAGCAGAGCATAGAGAGAGTATGATTGATCATCAATCTGATAACAGCCATGTTAACAACCGAGATAAACTTGTTGATATCAACAACTCTTGTAACAGTTGCAACAGTAATTCTTTGGAAAGTAAACCAATGATCAAAGAGGAAACTTCATGATAAATTCCATTCCAAAGTATATCTCCTGTAGATTAATCCAATGAGTTTAACATAGATATTACTATAGGTCTATACCTCGATTATCATAATCCTTATTATTATCTATACCACATAATTAGCAACTTCCACCAATTACTCTAGAAGCGGCACATCCCAACTCGTTTAAATGAATAATGTTTTCACTTCTTATCAAACAACAATGAAATTCTATCTAGTGAAAATTTCAAATTAGAAGTCTGTAAACAGTTGAAACGTTTTTAAAGGACAAATAACAGCACCACATTCTATAAAGCAATTACAAAAACAAATTTTTTTAACTTCTATTTTGTACATATTTTCCTAATTTTATTTTATTGAGCATCTGCTTGCACGTCACTTTAAATACATCCAAAATATATCAGACTTATAATTCTCATAAAGAATGTAGCCTTTAAATAAATTTCAAATCAATTTTTGGTAAAATACTTTTTGGGTATAATGAAACCCAATGCCAACATTGTAAACAAAAACTTGAATATTTCAAGTTTCAGAAATCCAACCCTTAACAAATCGTGGAAAAATGATGCAACATTTTTAAACTTACTTTAGCTCAAATGATAAGTGTATAACTAGAATGACATTTAACAATCCAATTTTCAATAACAAAAGGCAATATCTTCGTTAAGGACCAAAGTAATCTATATGCATGCAAAATATATGTAGACGTAATTGTTTGGGCTAAAAATCGAAAAATATTTATTCATTCAACTAGGAAAAATACATATATATAGGATTTTAGGTATAAAAAAAAAGGATTTTAACCTAAAGCATCATATTCAAATTAATGTGAATTTATTAGTTAAGGTATATATAGGCACGCTCATTAATGCAACAGTATCTAAGTCACTTATCCATACAATCGATGAAATCTTGGCTCAATTGTATACCAGTTAAGTCTAGCATTACTTTTAAAGCGTTTCATAATATGGAATTGATTATATGGTACGCATTGTTTGAAATCAGATCAAGTATATGGTAGTTAAGTCTCAAACAAGCTTTCTTTTAATCTTCTAGCTTTTAACTTAGATCTCAAACTTTAAGGATGTAGTTTTGTTATGAAAACTTAATGTACATGAAGTTATTGTGCATGATTAAAATTTTCAAGTTTTAGCTATAAAGTGGAAAAATACAGCGCTTGTTGCTACTTAGGATAGGTTTGTTTTGATCATACCTCTATGTTGCTGAAAGGAGGTATTTCCACTCTCTACCTAGTATACCTAAACGGTTAAACTAAGCATTAGCATATTTAAATTCAAATGTTGTTTATAGTTACTCTTTTTTCTTAAGTTAATCAATACTTGTGAGCAATCGAAGGTCAAATGCTAGGTGCAACTGTTACTTAAGTGTAGATACACTAATACTACTCAACTTGCTGATTCCTTGTTACTATGAGAGTTTGAATTGATCAGGTTTGACTCAAAACTTTTATGTAAATAAAGCTGACACGTTGTTGCAAGAATTTGTCTACCTTTAGAAGGTGCAATATAATAGAGTTCAAATGAACTACATCAACTACAATCTATAACTTGTTATACAAATACATTACACAACTCCAGACATAAAATTTTTACAAAAGTTCTGGGACTGATCTAATACATATATAGAATTATAATGGCAGGACAAGTGGATGAGATAAACCTTAACAAAATTTAAAAAACTTAATTTCCTAAGCACTCATATACTAGCTACAGCTAAGAATAACTCCCTCACATATAACTCTGCCTAGTCACAAATACCAGATTCAAAATTTATCCACCTCAAGCCTGACTATAGTTTAATAGTTAAAATTGATAATGAAACTCTTTATTATTAACTGTATTTACACTGCTTATAAGTTTTAAAACGTTAACTTGACCATTATAATTCACCAATACAATGCACACTTTTATAATGCTCATTCGAATTAAACTATGAGTAAGTTCAGAAAGGACACATTAGAATTTCTGGAAGGATGTTCACTTAGTGACAAGGATACTGTCATGGACATCTTGCGACAGGAAGAGCTCTTTGATATGTCTGACATAGAATACCTAGCTTTTGAACCTCCAAATATTATATTTCCAATGGACGAGTGTGAAACCTTTACCAATATAATCAACGACTATGAGGAATTTAAGAAAAAGGAGGATAATAAAACGATCGTGGATTCAAAAAGCTCTATAATTGAGAGCCGAACAACCTATAGAAATAAGAGATTGAATTGGCATGGGAATCAAGACCTTTTAGTCAACTCTCAAACTGAAAAGCCGGATAATCTTCCTCCACTTCTAAGTAGTTTAAATATCAATGATCATGATAAACTTCAACTTTTCAGAGCTTTAAAACAGAAATCATTCAAAAATTTTAGCTCTTCAGATATATATCTGCTTAAAAATTTACAAAACTGCGACTTTGACCAGCTCGTGAATCAGAAGGAAACACACAATGAGACTGTTGAAAATTCAGTCCATTTTACTCTTTTAGATTACATAACCTTACTACGGACACTTTTATCAATTAGCGAGCTAGCCCAAGGTATTAAAATTAAATCTAGAAAAATTATCTCGGATAGTCCAAAAATAAGATTTGCAGATCCCGTAAGTTTTATGAAAATGGATATTTTGTATAACAAAATTTGAAACTCCAAACTTTTATTTAATAGCAAATTTTAATTATATAGGTTTATACATCAATTGACTTTGATGGCTGGATTGTCGATAATGTCATCGATACCCCACACTTTCAGCGGCTTAGAGGTAAACCTATTGAATTCAAAATCAGCATTTAACTTTTAAATTTTTAAATTTTTTGAAAATAATTCACAAACAAACCATAATATATTAATATTATTTATTATTAAAAAATATTATTCGATGTTATAATTTTTTTGTGGTCTAGAGCTCATAAAATTTAACTTTTTGTATAGACCTTTACAAACTAGGACTGGTTAGATATGTATACCCTAACGCAACACATTCACGATTTGCACACAGTTTAGGTGTTGCACATCTTTCAAAGATGCACCTTGAAAATCTTGCAAGGTATTCTTTTCATATGTTTCCTTGATCTTAGCGTCGGCCCTTTAACTTAGATGTTTTAGTATATTTTCACTCTCTAATAATTACAAACCTTATAACATCCTATTTTAATCAGAATGCGAAACTACAGCTTAGAACTTGATGAAATATCCAAGCTCGCTAAATGTATACAAATTGCATCTCTATGTAAGGATATAGGAAAACTACCATTCAAGTATTTATGCTTATGAATTTATTTAACTTTATAATTTGCTAAAGTTACTACTCACATTTCATTATTGAACAGTCATGCATATAAGGAATTCTTGAACCGAAAAGATGCCATTAATGACTTTAATAGTAAGACTCCATCTTCCAAACTATATTGCCACAATTTCAGAAAATTCAGAGTTCAATCAATATTTTATCATACCATTTTAAGCTTGGAATCTCAAAGATTTCACAGTAGAACTTCTATATGATATTTTCCAATATGACAACCGCACTTCAGAGGTATTGAATTTAGTAAGTTATCTTATAATTTTATCTTTAGCTACAAAATTGAGCTGCTATAGATTACTGAAGAAGACTTGAAATTCATAATGATTATAATTCAAGGGTAAAAAGAGCTTTTCATACTTCACTAGATTTGTAAAGTATTTTTTATTTAATTTAGTGTTCCACCCAAGTTTAAGTTCGAGGATAAATATGATGGACTAATTAGGGCTTCAATGGATATATTAGGTGTGGTTTTTTAAGTTTAAAAATTGGCCTACATAAACCCCTAAATAATCTATATATGAACTTGCTAGCCAACCCAATATCAGGTATGGATGTCGACAAAATTGATTCTATCAGAAGGGACTCTATACACACTCTAGGCTATGGTAAGTCTTATAACAATAATAAGTAAGAACTACAAGTGCTTTGTTTTGGATACTAGATCCACTTCCTCCAACCTCACGGATACTAGAGAAAACTAGTATAATAAATCAGGAAATTGTCTACAACGCACAGAGCTTACAAGATATTTGGGCAATATATTCCACCCGATACAACCTATTTAAAAAGGTATATGCACACAAAAAAGTTCGATCAATGGAATTAATGGTGAGGGAGAAATATAACTTAACATCTCTAGAATGTCTAACGGACAGCCTTTGCATTTCCTATAAATTCTCAAGCTCATTGAAGCTATGGAAAAGACTAATGACATTTTTGGGTTCGATGAGCCTAGGGCCATGTGTTCCGTTGATGGAGTAAGTTAGAAAATTTCCCCATAAACAAGTAAAAACAACCCTTTTCCTTATGCCCATAAGAGAGATAAAAGTTATGACCCATCAACATTGACCGATCAAAGTATACTCTACGTAAGTCAAATCTTACCAACATAAGACTCATTAATAATAGCTTGCCGAGGCACTCTTTTTCATATATTATTCAGCAATTTAGAACAAAGAATGATAGAGATCTGACGCATGAACAATTAAAACAACTTTACGAGTAAGATTACTAGATCAAATAACTTTGAGTCCACCAACCTTTTTATCCCAAATGATACATTTAGAGCTAGGAAATTAATTTTCACATTACAGCGGCAACCAAAGAATATATATAAATTTGTTTGTAAGATACAATTTATTTATCACGAATAATTATATCTGAAAAATTTTCATAAATTATTTTTAGCTGAAGTAAATTTAAAAAACCATGAAGCCATACAAGAGAAAACAGTACTCAAATCTAAAATTACTAGTGAAAACATTGCCAGATACTTGGTAAATTAATCCAAAATTAAATGAAGCCGACTATACTACATATAAATAATACCATTTTGTTGCTATTTTAAGAACCCTAATGACAGGATCAAGGCAGACGATATAATTGTTGATTGTAATCATATATCCATTCTAAAAGAATTTTGAATTTAAAGACACTAGATTATTAGAGCCACACGATTAATCTTATATTACTGAGCTTGAATGATTAGATGAAGCTTTTAGTGTTAGATAATTGAATTTTTTACCTTATCCTTATCCAGGGAATAACTTTGACTATGGAACTAATAACATAAATCCATTAGACTGTGTAAGATTTTATTCTTCGGAAGATGAAAACAGTAATGATAAAGAACTTAAATATGATTTAAACAATAACAACGATGTTTTTTTCTTTATTTGTTTTTGCCTTATCAGAATCATACACCCTTTCCGAAGATGAAAAAGCTTTGTATCCCAATAGGCTCTTGGAACACCAAATAAGGATATATGTAAAGAACTTCGAAAACTCTGAACCAGTAACACTAGCTTTTGAAAAATTTTGTGAAAAAAACTCCATTGGTCACTCAAAGGTAAGGACAACTTTATAAGCAAAAGCTACTTTTAAATTATCAAATCTTTTAAGCTTAATTTTTTCTCCTCCAACCACAGTAGCTGACACTACCCTCAAAATTATTGTTTAAAAGACCCTAGATAAATTAATCATCTCTTTAAAGATATTCAATATTACATCAACCTTCTTTAACTTATTAGAATATTTCTACAAATTTAAAATTCATCATTGAATATCTCTTAAATTTATCTTATAAAATTATTCTCTTAAGAATATATTATCACTATGCTACTTTATAAGAATAATTTCTGGCATTTGTTACACTCAAAGGAGTTAAGTTAAACTTTTTTCAGTAAAGTACTTTCAGATATAAATTTAATTCTATATTTAATATCAATTCATTTAACATTAATAACAGAATGAAAATACTAGATCTTTAATTTAGTAGTTCTTTATTCCTTAGTAGTTTATTTTTAAATAAACTACAAATAAACTACAATCTTTTTCAAATATCAAATAAATTCATTTCTTAAAAGATTAATTTTTTGGTATAAAATCAACTGAGAGCATAGATATCCTATGGAAAAGTGTTCGCTCATTTGATTGACTTTCTAAAATATCAGGTGAGATATTCTGTGTATCGAAAGGTTGGTCTAATTGTAAATCATCATTTATATCAAGACTTAATGGTGGCAACATCTCAAATACTTCTATTAGCGAATCATCTGGTGTCCTAGGTTTAAGTTTAGGTGCTTTTGGTGGTTGATATTTTACTTTATCTGACTGAAGTGTAAGATTATTGATAGGTATGCCAAATGGATTCTCTAGGTAATCAGACTCTATTGATTGATTTGATAAATCTTTGATATCATCTACATCCGGAGTATGAGGGCTGATAACATCACCTGTATTGTGCTTATTCAAAACTTTCCAGTCTATATCTGCCGGATAATTATGATAGTGGGTAGAGGATGTAAAGGTTAATTTTGAGTTTGATTTTGTATCTAATGAGCTTGGATTAATAGTTGTATTATCCCTAGTTGAAAATGTTATATCGGACTTGCTTGAAGAGTCAAGATTTTGCTCAAATAGGGAAGCACTTTTGCTTGGATTGATATTCCCTTTTACAAGTCCTTTTTTATTTTCAGAAATAGAATTCACCTGACCGATCACCAAATCTCCATTCTTTAAATTTTGACTCATTATATAATCTTCACATAATCTTTAGAATATCAAATAAAAAAATAGGACACATACTTTATGAAATCACCCTTTGTAAGAGATGATTGTTTAGAAATATAAAATCATTTTCGATTAGTAATTTCGTTGAAGCAATTAAATAATCACAATTTCAGTATTCAAAATTTACTAAATATGAGCCAAGATACCTTCAAAACTGAGAGTGCTATTTATTTAGATCTTTTTTGTGCTTTAGTACACAAAAATTTTAAGGTATTAGTTTGGAGGAAGAATCGTTAGGATTAGCTTTAATACATTGATTCACAAAAAAATAATTAATAGCGAGGTAAAAGCCTACATGCCAAACATTATGCGTTCTAATGAGACTTTTTAAAATCTATAAAGTTAAAAATATTATTAAAGGCTGCTCAAATGTGAATAAAACAGAATTTAAAATATGTTGTATTTAAATATTAATTTTAGGCTATAAAACAACCTCGAATTTAGAAAATGAATTAGAATAAAAAGACTTGAGTTAGTCTTGGCCGTTTTGTTTGTTTTAAGGCTACAATTTCAAGGTGAGCTGCTTTAGGCTTAATTCTCATGAGCTTTTATAATAATCACGAGGGGTGAACTATAATTTTATCGATTTGTTATAGAGTCTTGATATTTAAATGGCCAGGATTTTATCTATTGAGAGTGATATAAAAAAGAATTTTAACATTAGTTGAGCAATAAAATAAAATTCTATCAATTGAGTCTTGATTTTTAATTAATGTTTAGGCAAAGCCTAGAATTGTTAAACATTATTTTTATTTATAATTCTATGAATTTCAACTACAGTAGTTAGAAATGTTTCAAAATCCATATTTTATAACTTTTCTAAAAAACTAAAATATACTAAAGGTTTTTAAATAGCAAACTTATTATTAGTTATAATTCCTGATCACTTTCACCCTTTGCTAGTATTTTTGAAATAAAACCTATAAAATTTATAATATTTATTACAGAGGTCTTTTGATAAATCTCACTCTTTAAAAACCATTACAGACCTACATAGAATGCTTTAGTTTACTTGAGTATATAGTACATGCTCCTAATTAAATACTGTCTAATTATGTCTTGTTGATTAACTAAATATTGAATGCTTTCGTATCAAACATATATTAGCAAGAGGGATAGATAGTAAATCCTAAAATCATAAAAAACGCCTTGTTTGGTAATAATTTTTATTATGTTTAATAGTGAGAGGAATTTGAAAACCAATAGCCTCAAGTGAAAAATTCCGCTCAATTTTAGATGGATTGTTAACAACAAAGGGAGACTCTTTAGCAAAGTGAAATTTACAACTATTTACCTTTATTATGTAAAGATTTTTATAAGAGATAAAAACCGTAAGAGCTTATCATCATTAACTCTTATGAAAGTGTACTCAAAAAGGGTTTTTTAAAATAATATTCAATTAAATTTGCCATTGTAGCTAGCTACTTTTATTTAGCTTAAGAGTGCTATTTATTATTCAGTGCTTGGCATAAATGAACAATTTGGGCTTAAAAATCTTACAGAAAGATTATATTTCAAGCACAGGCATTATGCAATGCTGTTTGTTTCATCTATTTACCTAATATAATATAATAAATAACAAATCAAAAGCTTACTCAATTGAATGAATTAATGTAAAGCAAAAGTTGAGAATTGGTTATAAACAAATTAAGACTCTATCACTAGTGAGCACCTATGACTGTGCTTACTATTTTTAAAAACAAAAAAATTTAATCAAACACTCAAGTTCCCTAAGTATCATGACTTACTTAATAATCGAGGCTAGAGTTATTTTACCCCACATACTAAGATAGTTGAATTTAGGATTGAAAAATTCGGATTTTGTGAACCGTTTCCCATTCAATACATATTTTCGCTAACATGGAGGGAATGAAATAAAACACTTTAATTAGTTCAGCAATTGAATTATTTATAGACTTTTTAGAACCTAGCTTGATTTAGCAATTGTTTCAGAATGATACGCAACAGTCGCAATAATGTCATTTAGAAGCTAGCCTCTGCAAATAGCTAAATGTAACTGTTGACCATATTGTAGGTTTGCTAGAGCTTTGTTAAAGTATGTAACTTTTACTGCAACCAAACAGCTTTTAGATACAACAAGAGCTCCTTTATTGTAAGTTATCGCTCTATTGCTCGTTGAACCCAGCAATAGCTTATAAAAGCCTAATGTATATAAAGATGCCACGTCTGTGAAATCTAATCTAAGCTAAATTAACATCTCATATTTGCTAGCTGATGATTACACACTTCATTTTTAGTGTAATTACAATTAATTTGTTCATTTCCAATATATAAAAATAAATCAGATATTTATAAATAGATTATATATAATTGCATTCAATCTAGAATTTATCTAAAAACTCAAATACTTAATGAAGAAACATTCTTTTTGGTTAATAATTTTCATATGTAGGTTTCACTCTTGGCTAACAACCTTGGCTATTACAGATATTACTATAGACCGAAAAAATGATGTTAGTCAAAAAAATCCCAAAGGTTCAACTTTGACCTCTTTGATGATATCACATAAAAACGCTTTCCCAATAAATCAGTAATGCTTAAAAAATTTTACTTAACATAGTAGATATTTAATAAATTATGCTATTTATTTTTTTTCAGACCCGATGAACTGAAGGGAGTAGTGCCTGTGCCCGCAAAAGTCAGTAAATCAGCTGCAAATAGTAAAAGCTTGTCTAAGCTAAACCCTCAAAACCCTGAAGGTGGGGTACCTCGCGACAGTGCATTTTCCGCTGCACCAACACTTTTGGGTTCCATTTACTTGTTTTCTAGCATATGCTTCATTTTATGCCTTCGTGGGCTAAGCACCCCAAAAAGCGCAAAAAGGGCAAATATAATTGGGTAAATTCAAAATAACTAGAATTATTATTTATTAAAAAATTTAAAGGATGGTTGGATTGATTGCTGCAATTGGAATAACATTTACTGAAGAAGGATTTGATTCACAGTACCTCATCTTTGCACTTATAACCCTACCGGCATTACTTATTGGATACTATGTGTCAATTGTTACTGATATCATAGCAATACCTCAAATTGTTGCATTATTACACAGTTTTGTAGGCCTAGCAGCAATTATGGTAATTTTATTGAATCAACTATATATTTCTAAAAATATAATTATATATACTTAGGTTGGTCTATCAGATTTCCATTCACCAAATCAAAAAAGTTTTAGTGAGATAAGGGCTCATAGAGTTGAAATTTACACAGGAATTTTTATTGCTTCATTTACTTTTACTGGCTCTGGTAAGAATTCTTCGAGTTTTAAAGTAAAATTTAAGTCTTTTAAATCAGTTGTTGCGGCATCAAAGTTAACTAAAAGTTTGACTACAAAGCCATTAAATATAACAGGACGAAATTCAATTAATTCTTTAATACTATTGAGTATAATTGGATTAGCTATAGGATTTGTTACAACAAATAATTTTATCACGCAGATTTTATGCTTGTAAGTATATTAAAGCTATAGTAAAATCTAATATTTTATCATTCCCTAGATATATTGGGATAGTTTTGAGTCTCTTTTTGGGGTTTCATATAGTTGCCTCGGTTAAAGCTGCTGACATATCTGTGGTTATCAGTATGCTAAATTCCACTTCAGGCTTTGCAGCTTCTGCAAGTGGTTTTATGTTGGATAACATCTTACTTATAGTTACTGGGTCATTAATAGGATCATCTGGGGCTATTCTATCATACATTATGTGGTAAAAGTTGAATTAAATTTAAAAAAAAAAAGAAATAGCTAATATTGGATTTAGTAAATCAATGAATAGAAATATTTGGGAAGTGTTGTTTAAGACGGCCTCAGTAAAGAAGTATAAGGCTTCTCAAGATCGAAGTCAAGCTATTCAAGAAATTTCTGCAGATCAAGTGACAAAAGCTAATTAAATGGAGATTAAGCACTAAAATTTAACATTCATAAAGGTTGCTGAAATGTTATTGTCGGTTAAACGCGCTTTGATAGTGCCTGGTTACGGAGTTGCTTTGTCGAAGTAAATTCCAAATTTTATTATAAGATGTTTATATATAATTAATTTTACAGCTGTGTTATCGAATTAAGCCAGCTAGAAAAGGTGAACATTGGAAACTTAAGTTTAAGGGTTCAATATACTTGCTAAACATTTTTAGAAACTAGAAGCAAGTGGAATTGAGTTAGATTTTGGTATACATCCTGTTGCTGGGCGGATGCCAGGTGTAGTTTGTGAAAGACTAAGATTTTATTTATAACCATACTTTCTAGGACAAATGAATGTAGTATTAGCTAATGGCTTAATACCTTGTCATAAAATGAAAGAATTTGCTGTAGTGTAAGTGAATTATTAATTAATATAACTAATAAGTTTCAATATACAGCTTTAAAGAAACCCTGAAATAGACTCCTATGGAGTTGTTTTAGGTGATAATATTTCAAAATTATGCTTTATAAAAAATCAACTTAATTAAGTAATTGGAGCTAATGATATTGTCAATCCTATAGCTAAGCAAGATGGAAATGTTTTGAGTGGCTTGGAAGTGTTTGAAGTTTGGAAAGCTAGACAAGTTGTTGTCATGAAGCGCTCGATTGATACCGGTTATGCTGACTTACCTAATCAGCTATACTATGAAAAAAATACCTATATGTATTTTGGAGGTATGACTCCCAAATATATATAAATGAGGTCTTAGGCTCATCATGTCATCAGATGCTAAAGATTCTATAGCCGAAATTAATGAAGCAATAAGTCACATTAAAGAAAATTTTGACAATCATGAAAACATAGATCGCCCACTAAACAAATCACATAATGAAAAAACCGAGGACAAAAACAATTTTCCAGAATCGAAATCAAAAATAGGAATTTTGAAAGATCCACAAGAATTATTGGTAGATTAAGCTGAAATTTAAAATCTTATTATAAAAATATGCAACACAGGTGGCAATAAATCCTGATTTCGTTCCTAAACTCCGGAAACTTGCATATAGGTTTTAGAAATACTCATGTCAAAGTGCTTTTTCTGTATTTTCTTTACTAAGTGTGTATTTCCAAAAGGGATGTGGGTTAAGTGCAAATTATACTGATCAAGACTATGAGGTACACTGAGAGTTTCATTCTAGTCAATAATTATCTATGATAAAAAAGAGCAAAGGTGCAACAGTGCTTGATGATGAGGGACAAGTGATAAGAACTTGCAATATATTGCTACAAGTTTCACCACCTGAATATCATATTCTTGCTCATTTGAGTTCACAAAATATTTTTATAAGGTTTCAATAACTTATATGATTTGAATTTTTGTTATCTATTTAAATTAGTAATATATGGCCAGGTCAAAATGCTCAATTACTTAGAGAATTATCCAAAAGGTATTTACTCATATTTAAAATTAACATAGATTAAATAATCCACGATTTTTATGAGAGATGCAACTGTTTTATCTCTTGATGAAGTTCCAAGAATTCCACGGGCTCAAAAAGTAAAGTTTTTTCTGAATCTATTGGGCCAAATAACAAAAATTAATAAAATGTAGTTTGATGTTCGGAGTTCGATGGCCAATCTCAGAGTTAAAAATATTTAAGTATTATAACTTTCGTAATAAAAAGTTTTATTAATTAGGGCTATAAAGCTGTGATAGAGGCATTTAACTATCTTCCACGTTTCAGTAAATTATCTGTCACTGCAGCAGGTGATAAATACTAAATCATTGGGAAACTAAATTGCAATTTTAGTAGGAACTATTGAACCTGCGAAAGTACTCGTTATTGGAGCTGGGATAGCAGGGCTTCAAGTGAACTTTTTATAAATGAACAACTTCGTATTGTATATAATCATGAGAATTTTAGGCGATTATCACAGCAACAGCCTTAGGATCTACAGTTTATGCATTCGATGTACGAAAGGCTTCTAAAGAAGAAGTTGAAAGTTGTGGTGGAGTCTTCATTTCTTGTGAAAGTGAAAATGAGTTTGCTGATTTAAAAACTGGATATGCTAAAGAGATGTTAGCTATTAATGCACTCCATCAGACTCTAACACTAACTTCTTGCAACTTAGGTCGGATTTCGAACTAAAAAAACAAAGAAAAATATTGTCTACCTATCTCAAATGCAGTGATATTGTAATATGTACTGCAGCTACACAAGGTATTAAAGCCATTCTAATTGATATCAAATATAAATAATAATAAAATTAGGAAAATTATCACCAAAGTTGATAACAAAGGTTTTAATGTCCTCACAGCGTCTACACTTTTAATTTAAAATATATTCACTTAAAATACAGGAGATGGTCCAGATAATGAAATTTGGATCTGTAATTGTAGACCTGGCAACAGAGGTTAAAAAATATTTCGATATGAAGTTGTGTTAAATAATAATAATAACAACAGTTTGGTGATCGTGAGAATGGGTAATAATTATAAATCAATTCCTGATACTATTAACTCAGAATAAAAGTTGGGGTGGTAACTGTGAGATATCTTATAAAGATGGTAATTATGAATTTTAAAAACTTACCAAAGTTATAAATGCCTTTTAGGAGATATCAAGGCCGAGAATAATGTTTTTATTCTTGGACGAGAAAAAATTGAGAACAAAATGTATGAATTAACAACTTGTTCTTAAGATTTCACAATATAAATGAGGATGCAATGCTAGGGCTAGTTTAGCTTCGGAGTTATTTTCAATGAATATATACAACTTAATTAAAGCTTATGGAGGTGAATTTCAATTACATATTTAAAAACAGATCTTATTATTGGCTTCAGAAAAAGGTGAATTCGAAGTAAGCCTTGAAGATAATGTAATGAAAAGCATGTGTGTTATCTACAAAGGAGGTAATTCAATATCTCAAATTGGAGTGAAGGTGTATAATCTTTATACGTAGATTTGATTTGGAAAAAAAAAGAAAATTTCATCAAATCTGAACAAGACACCGAATCAAAAGATAGTGAGAAATATAAAGATCAAGACTCGCAAATTGTTTATATAAAAGAGAAGACTCAGCAGGTCTTTTTGTTTATTGAAAAATCAATAGCTTTTCAGGGTTATTTATATTCAGTTTAACCATGAATCAGTTTTTGATAATATTTTCAAATCTGATTTGGTTTTTGTTGTTTTCCTAGTATTTGTTGGAATATTAGCTGGCTTGACTGGAGGTAAGTAGTGATGGAAATGAGTTGTAGGGGGTGTCACTATTATCTTAAGCTCTACTTGATACATTGGAGCTTCAGCATTTGTTTTTATTTATCTTTGCTTTAGTAAGGCTTTATAAAATTAAATGTAAATAAATATACAATATTTTTAAGACAATTGGATATTATTGGTATGCATTATAGAATGAATAGAAAAGGCAATTATTAAACCTAATTTAGTATTTGGTCTGTGACACCATCATTACACTCACCACTGATGTGTGTAACAAATGCAGTAAGATTTCATATAAAATATAAATCAAAATAATAAACAAGCTTGTTAGCTTTCTGGGATAATAATCCTAGGGAGTATGTTAGAATATAAAGGGGGACCAGCCAAATTTTATACATTATGTGCTTACTCGGCAACCTTTTTAGCCGCTATAAATATTACAGGTAGAAATTTATAACTAAAGCCAAGTATTAAATAATATAATTTTTTACAATTATAGCTGGATTCAATTTGACGAGAGTTCTTTTAAAAAGCCTAGCAAAAAGCATATAAAATTTATTATACGATAAAAAAAAATGAAACAAAACCTATAGATTTGTTTGAGATTTAAAACAAAAATATAATTCATTATTGATCAAGAAGTTTCACACTTATAGCATGTAGCTGAGGAGTCATATAGATATTGAAGCCTCAGGTCTGAAGCCATTTGCTCAGTGTGCTTTAACTTTATTAGATTATCGTTGCAATTAAAGCTTGAATGTCCATTGTCTGTTTGAGAGCATATTTGATTGAAAGTCGACATTTCGAAGTTATTGTTGGACTGATAAGTATAGTTGTAAATGTGCTTGTAGAAGTTCTGTATTTCAAAAAATTGCTTTGAACCATAATCTAAAAGTAGAATGTAGGTAATAGAAATAGAACATGGAATATAAAGAATTTCATTATTGGGATAAAGGTTTCTCACCTTCAAGTAGTTTAATCGAATCATTTACTTCTCTATTTGTGTTTTCGGACATTAGTGATGCATTAATATGTTGAGTTTTTTGAAGTGTTTCAATGTCCACAGCCTCAAGTCCAATAAACTCCACATCGATTTCTAATAAAAGACAAATCTTTTCAAAGATTTTGAAAAATTCAAAATTAAGTGTGAGGATAGACTGAAAGCTGTTGCTTATTTTCTTGTGCTCATTTGATTTAGGGGGAAATTTCAGAAAGGTACTAAAATTACGGTTTTCAAGATCCCTTTGTTTCAATTGGTTAGTTAAACTAAGTGTGTTCAAATTTGGGTCTAAATTTATATCTGGAATGAATATTTCATGTGCTATATGAGATAAGTAAGCCTTGTGTAAGAAAATTATTCCAGATATTGATGAACAAGTTTTGAGTTTAGTTACTAAACTATTCCAATTGGTATCAAGAATAGACTCAAGGTATAGGTTAAGAGATAAAATAAAGTGATGTAGAAACCATCGAGCTGTTTGAATTATTGATGAAATTCTATTCTTTATATGTACTTCATTGGCACTATTTCTCTCAAAACTTGGAATCGCTTTACTCAAATTAAGCAAAAGGTAATAGCACCTTTCAACCTCAAGCATAAGTGTAAATATGGATGAGTAGCTGTTAAGCATAATTAAAAATTAGTGAATAAACTAATCTTAAAAAATAAAATTATGGGACAAACCAGTTAATAGCCTCTTCATCGAATATGCATAGGAGAGGAATTGGAACAGGGAAAAATAGCTGAGTGAAGCAAAATTGTTATAAATTTATAAATATGTAATAACTAATGAAAAGCTAACTATTACCATTAATTGTGAGTTAATGTTTTTTTTTGAGTTGTTTTTGTTTAATGATATGTATCTAATTTCGAAGCGATTCAGTATAACTTGAATTCTGTTTTTTATAGTCTCTACTTCCTAACATGAAGCAGGAAGTAATGAATTAAAAGGCCACAAACAAATTAGATTTTACCTCATTAGTTAAATTTCTCCAGTAATTAGATGCTAAGGTTAATGCTGCTGGTTTCATGCTATATAAATGATTATTAGTAAAATTAGTCGAGTTGTTAACAATAGGGCTTAAACATTTTTGATGGAAAAGATTGATTTCTCTTAGTCTAAAATTGGTATACTTCTTGAATTCTATGTCTTCATAAAGGTTTTCATAAAATTTATAAAGGTAGTGTCTCAGCTGTAGTAAAGAAAATTATTTTTGTCTTTCAATGATATATTAAAATAAAATAATTTGAATACTTTTAATGAAGAAAGAGCGTGATAGCAAACCAGTAGCTCAGATAAACAAAATTGATCAAAAATAATCCTAAATATAAGGCTCTGAGTCATCCTGTAATTTTTGGTGATATAATCTAGCTGAGAGTCACCTGCCCAAAGATTCTCAATACATTTAAAATTATATGTGTTGTAACTGAATATTCTCGAGTTCAATGAACTTTCATGAGTCTCTGGTATTGCTATATTTTTATTTCTTTGGATTTCGAAGTCGATTTGTTTCGAGGGATAGTAGTCAGATTTTGGGTTTAAATGGAAAATGTTGTTGATGTGATTCCTATTTATTGAATTAAAATGTTCAAGTCGTTTCACATAACCACCAAAGATATATAATGGGATGAGCTCTAAGTATATTGTAGGCACGATCAATTGATTTTGTGAGCTCATTTTGGGCCTAACATAGGAAAGTGTAGATAATGGCGGCCTATTATTCTCTAGGGTCTGATTTGAAGTTGATATAGACTCAATACAGAATTCATTGAAATCATCCCTTAATCTTCCATTTTGATACCAGTTTTCAAGATGTTGTTCATAAGGGCGCTTCTATAAAAGGTAATGTGTATATACATAAGCAATATTTGCTATATAGATATGCAATTCATGCATCATTATCTTTTGAAGTTGGATGGTTACCACTGCGTTAAGGAAATAGGTCCACATTTTGAGCTCGTAATAATCTCCAAAAATTTTTGAATTTTCTACTGTTTCGCTCAGGCAACTTATAATATATACACTAGATATTTCAGATGATTTATCTATAAAATAATTAGAATTAATATCTAACATGTATTGAGATAAGCCAATCCTGGTAGCCTGATTAGTTATATATAATAAAGAATCAGTAAAGAGATATAGATGTTCCCATAGATTGAAATAAGGTAAAAGAAATGATTTTAAAGAAAGTAAAGTCAGTGGATCAGGGAGATTTAATCCAGGAGAAGATTGGTTAACTTCCATATCGAGTTCATAAGGTTGTGGCAAAGGGCCATCTAAAAGATCATTTAGTTTATCTATTATGAATGTTTTAGATGAGTCAGTCTTTACTAAATTTGGCTCATAAAACCTTTGAATTAGGATCAAGAGATTCTGCCATTGATTTAAGGCCTGTAATATACAGTGATATAGAGAACTCCAGGAGCTACTCCAATAACAAAGATTGTGTGTGGTTTTGCTTTTATCTTCTTGAAAAGGTTTATGTAATGGTGTTATTAAGCTTCTCATCCTATTAGGCAAAGAAATTACTCCAGTCTCTAACACCGATTCCGTCATAAGTTGTCTCTCTACTTCTTGTACAAGACTATTTAAGAGGTAAATCTTAGAGGCAGTATCAATATAGTAATCTAGTATATTTTTAAGACATAGTTGTGACAGAGTTTCAATTAGGATTGAGTGGCTCATGATAAAAATTTTCGGAGAAAGGAACTGTTGGTTATCATCGAAATTTGGGTCAAGGGCCTTATTCATATGGAATATATTAGTATCTCCCATCCAGAATAATAAATCTAAAACCTCTTGAACTACAAAATCTTCTTTTATAATCACATAGCCATCTTCAAGGTTTACAAGGTTATCACTTTGGCATTCTTTAGGTTCTATAAAATCATTAGCTCCAATTCTTAGCCTCAGAAAATCTAAATGGCTTGTTCTACCATCATCATTTTGTGTATACTCTGTTATCTATTGTAACATAAGATAAATATATGAATGGTTTAAGAGTTTAGAGTAATAATATGATGCTAAGGATTTGTACTTGATGGGAAATCACAAAAAAAAATCAATTGTTTTCATAGACAACATAAAGCAATAGGTAATATGTATATAATCTTATTTGGCTATAAAAGCTCCAATATGAGCTTTTACCTTATCTATATGGGTTTTTGTTGATATTTCTGGGTCATTATTCATTTCAGAATATGTATCAGACTGAAGAGTAAGATCCTCAAGAGCTATTTGAAGATTTATATAGTTTTCGTCTGTCTCATTACGAGCTAAATTGCTACCTATTTCTGATTCAACCTCACTTGAGGATGACTCACTCAACCATAAATCTTGAAGATAGTCATCTTTAGCTTCACTTATATATTGTTCAAGCTCTAACTTAGCTATTTTGTCATTGTTTAGTTCATTGTTTGAATCAACTGCAATATTTCGTGAAGATATCAAAACCTCTTCCTGAAATATAATTTTATAGGGTATATTTTGATGTTCCTTAATCATGTCTTAACACAATGTCTAACCTGAATAAAGGGTGATGGTTTATGCTTCTGAGCTAGGGTCAGTAACATACGAACTATATTATTTTGTTTTTTCTGGTAAGAATAATATGGATACTTGATTTCTCATTTGTAAATGATAGATATTGAATCTGTACGTACAATATCGAATGCAGTATTTCTAAACTGCTGCACTAGCTTTGAGTAAGTTTCTCTCATTATTATTTCTTCCTTGTGTGTGTGAATCAGTCCACGATAAGATGCAATCGCTATAATTTCATTCTCTACTTCATCATCTATTTCATCCTATGAAAAATAAATCAAATAGGCATGGTCCAACTAATCTTTGATATCTCAGATTAATTTTAGTTTACTTGTGATGCAAGTTCGAGTATAAGATACAAAGATATATAAATAGGTGTTCAGATTAGTAGCTTATAATTTAGTTTTCAAAATAATTAAAATGGTTAAGATAGTAAAGAGGTTTTAAGTTGAAGTTATAAGCATAACTAAAGTAAATGTTTAAAAAGTGTCTAACCCTAGTTAAAGTGTGGAGGGAAGACTTGTAGATATTTTCAATTTCAGTGACAATGATATTCCAACCCTGTGATAAAAAGTTAGTAAAACATGGGTTGTGTGTTACGGGCGATTAAGGTAAAAAGTCAACGATAGATTGAAAATGTTACACATTTTTTCAGAGTGAAAATTCATCTAGTTACAAATGGATTACTTCCTGTTGTTGAGGTGCAGGTAGATTCAAGAGTTTCTCTGAGTATAAATTGGAGCAAAGTTTAGCATAGAGGCTCTTCAACCTGCTTTCTAGGTTATGATTAAGCCGTCCCATCATCGTTGATTGTGTGGTTGAACTCCTTCGAGGTTAAAGATCTATTCAATGTGTGTTTCTAGGCCATATGTAGAATAAATGGTGTAGTGTGTAGTTCTTTAGATTTAAAATTTCAAATCTCTATATACTTGAAAAAATTATGAGTAGTAGTGCCAAATTCCCTCAGAAGGGTTGACTGAGTATAGTTGGTTCCTAAATTCTTATGGATTAATTTTATAATTCAAATATTAATTTGTATATTATAAGTAAATTATTTGGTAGCCTAGATGTATTGTTTCATGTGTTGTGAAGGTTGAGGTAGACTTTCATCTATATTTTGTGAGTGTAAATCAGTCACACCTTTAATAATTATTTCTAATGTAAAAACCTTATCAAAAAAAATATTAATAACCGTGCAACTCTAAATGTAAAACTCTGTTCAAGCAATTCCCTATGCAAGCTTTTATCTAAGCAAATTTATGTAATTCAGTGACTCTGTGTTTAGATCTTCAAGTAAGTTTATGTAATACGTGTGCGAGTAAGTGGTAATAGCAGCAATAAATTATTAATTTTTAATTGATGTGGCGGTGCATGAGCCGCTCACCTTGAAAAATCAGTATATGTTTATCCAAACAAAATCTCAATAACAATAAATAATAAGTTAAGAAAAACGAGCGGGATACGTAAGTAACTCCTCACTGAAAAACAAAATAAAGCAAATTGTTGTATTATACCCTCACGCCCAATAACTGGTTTATCAAGGCCATAATGCCTAAGAAAACGTTGGGAATTCAGAATACCGGCAGCGTTGAGTAATAATAGGCATGCCTCAAAGAGATTCAATAAATTGAAGCCCATAATCAAAGATAGATGAGTTTGAAGTAAAATGTATTGGTGTATGTGTGGAACGGTGGGTGGATGTTAGTCTATATATATTTATGTGTATATGAGTGTGTGTGTTTGCTTACGAATGTATAGTTTCGTGTTTGTGTGTTTATGTATGTGTATGTCTGTATCTGTATAAGTATTTGTGTGCATCAGTATGTGTGTGGGTGTGTATCAGAGGGGATGTGGGAGTGTGTCAATGTAAGGGGATGAGTATGTGTGTATGTGTGTATATATATGTATTTATATATACATATGTGTTTGTGGCTTAAATTTGATTGTTTACGTTAGGTGATTAAAATTCGTAATAAAATATCGGGTTTGTATAGGTATGTGAAAATATTATTACTGAAAATCTATTTAAATAAGTTTTAGATAAAATTTAAAATATGCTTGTGTATGTTTGTCTGTGATTGCATAGGTGAGGAAATTTTGTCTGTCGAAATTATGTGAATTAGATTTAGAATAAAATCAAAGAGTACATGTATGCAAGGGAAAAATATATCGAAATTATTTAGACAAGGGTTAGAATGAAATTAAGGTGTGTGTGTGTGTATGTTTGTATGTGTGTGTGTGTGTTTATTAGCTTATTATTATTCGTTAATATATGCATTAAAATTATGTGAATTAAATTTGTTGTAAAATATGAACAATTTGAGCAAATTTGTGTATTTTATGAGATAATGTGTAATTAACTAATTTGTGCAAGTTATGAAATAAAAAACTTATAATGTGTGTGTGGTATTTAGATGTTGCTAAATGGGTGCATCTTATGTATATTAAATGACGATTAAAGATGTGCTCATCTATTCACATTGGGTTGTATGAAAGTCTCATTGTTTGGAAATTGATTTAAACATATCTAGAATTCAAAATGTAAATTAAAAGAAGCATGAGTGTGTATTTTAAGAATTTTATGTTGATAACAGCTGCAAATTTGTAAAAGCATAAATAAATGAACCTACTTATAGTTACTTATGAACTGCTTTAACGTTTCTTTAATTTTTACCCAATTCGAACAAAATTTAATTTAAATTTCACAAACACATACAAATACACTCAAAATAATACACGCAAAATAATACACACATATACACAAACCAATATATATCCGTATGTGCAAACACAAAGATGAATTGCACACAATTGTAGACGCATGTTTTATTGTTTATTGCTTAGCTATTAATAAATTTTTATAATGTAGAATTAGTAATAATGTATTGAAAGTATATGATGGAGGATTTTCAATAAATTTAGAATAATTTTAGACATATAAGATGTGTGCTATGTATGTGTAACACTTCAAAAAAACTTTTACTTACAGTTTCAAGGGTATATCTATACATTTTGTATTAATATAAAATATGTGCAAATACAGAAAATATAACTCTGAAACCATTAATATATGTTTGCATAAACATACATAGATTCTCTATTAATTAAACAAGAGATTATAAGATAAAGATTATATATAGTAGTTAGAACTAGTAGTAGATTATTCAAGATAATCATGATGCACACAAACTCAAGCTAAGCAAGTAACAAGATAAGTATATATGAATTCAAGCTTCTGCATTTCAATTTGTGTATAAAGTAATTCTTAATGATGGCGATTTAAACTGAGTTAAGCTGTGCTGTTTTAAAAAATTAAAAAATTGAGCGAATTTGTGTGTGCATAAAAAATTAAAGAAAATTTTTGCAAATTAAAATAAAACGTTTTATTCCTCTCGTATGATGGCTAGTATGTGTTATTGTGTGTTTATGTGGGTATTTGTAATTGTATTTTTGTGACCAGTGTTTGTGAGTGTGTAAATAAAGCAATCGTTGGGAAATACTTATAAACCATAACAAAGGGTTGAGGAATAAATATTAAATGATAGTGAGCAAACAATTTTTAGGTTTAGTTTATAATATTTAAATGTTACAAGTAGTAAAATATATATAGGCCCAAATATTTGGATAGCGACATTCTATAACTAAATATATATTTAGAGAATTATTCATGTGTGTGTACGCAGTGCTGAGCAAAAAGATTATTGTGAATAATTTATACACAACTAGTGAGGATCTGTGCTCTATGTTGTCTGTAAAATAAAAATATAAGAGTTCACTCAGATGGAAACAATAATCACTTCATTTCTCGAGGAGCTTTAAATAAGATTATGTTTATATTTTTATAATTATGTGAAGGATAAGTAAGCATGTGTGCGTGTGTTATGAAAAGTATATAAGTGTGGGTGTACTTATGATTTTATTTTTTGAGTCGTGTATTTTACAAATGTGTATAGGTCTTATGTGTTAGGGTTTTTTACATGTGCTAAAAAGTGTGTTGTACATGTTTTGCTCTATGTTTAAAATATAGATAGTCATAATACATGTGTTAGATGGATGAGTGTGAACTTGTGTGTATTGTAGGAGGATGTGTGTTGTATGAATTAATTAACTGATTGTCTAAATTTAACTTTCCTAGTATACAGATTTTCTAGTAATTTTAATATTAAATGTCACTCTTTAATTCCCTCTAAATGAAGAAATTTTTGAGGCTGGTGTAACAATTAGCTTTTCAAAGATTGTTATGCTTGCTAGTAAGCTGTCATAAATTGGTGTTGCCTAATGTTTATGTATGTAGAATTCTTTCAAATAATTATTTGATGTAGAATTCTTTCAAATTGTTATTTGATGTATAAAGTCCAAATATATATAATTCTTATATCTGATTGTGTGTGTAAGCTGTTAAGGCTAGCTGATATAATAATCTTTAAGCGTATGTGTAGCCTAATACATTTTAAACCACCATTTTAATTTTTCAAATTTTCAAATAAATATCTGTGCTTGTAATAATTATTATCGTTCTAGGTTTACTGGTTAGTTTTATAATGCTAGCTCAATGTTTGAGTGGAAGGAATGTCGGAAATCTTAGTAATTAGTCTGTGGCTATAGCTGTACCCAGATTATTGATATTTATATTTTTATTGTTGTTATTTGCATCCTCATCATTTCGTTTCAAGCCCTTAATTCTATTAAGTAAACTATTTTGTGTCGAAGATGATTCATTGTGTGAACTATTAGGCATTTCTTGGTGTGAGTTGAGGGAATTGACATATTCAAATTTGTTATCAGATTTGATATAGCTTTTTGATAAATGTGTAGTAGCATCGTTTGAACTGTCTTGTTGTGAGGAACATTTAGTTGAAAAAGAGGAGTAAGCTAGATTTGGAGTTTGGCTATTGCTGTTTGAATAATTATCCATCAAAGCCTTACCTAATAAACTAAAAGATAATTCACTTTTATTTTTCATGTTTACATAGGGTCGTACACCATCTAACATAAATGAAGTTGGTGATAAATTGGGATTATTATTCATGAGTGTGGTGGGTGTTATGCTTTCTTGGCGTGTAGAAGATGATGGGTAATTTATGTGTAGGCCCTTTTCTTTAAGCTCACGAGCAAACATAATAGCCATATGTTTAGCTAAATTATAACCAGTTTTTATAAAAAAATAGTTGGCTGTGAGTTTATTGTTTTCATTATAATATGAAATATAAAATGCTAGTTTGGTACGATCATAGTTGATACCTCTGGGTAAATCTGAAAATTCTAGTTCTAATACTGGAGATGATGGATCAAGTATGAATGGTGAGAAGAGTATCTTTGGTTGTTGTTGTGGTTTTTCCTGTTTAGTTTGTGGTGTGTCTGGTACTTGGTGTGTTGTTGCAGGAGTGTTTCCTTTGTTATCAGGGTTATGCTTTAGCATTGGCGTTGGTTGGCAACTTTGGTGAGGTGTTTTTCTATACCTCTTTAATGTAAATTTATTATTATCATTGAAATTGGGTGAAGAAATAGTCCTAGATTTAGAGTCAAGGGTAAAGTCATCTAATGAATCTAATTTTGCAGAGCTTAAATCAGGTGTAAGTTCGAAAGATTTCTTTGGTGAGCCCATTTCTTGGATAGATAGAGTGTTGAGTTTTCTCCTCTGTTTTCTACAGGCTATAGCTAATCTTCTAGCACAATCATAACTCATACCATCCTTACCTACTTTAAATGTGACGGTTTGTTCCTCACCAGAATCATCTAACCAACTTGATTTCCAGGCATTATCTTGAAATACAACACCAGGTATACGGCTACCTACTTGACCTGATAATTCGAGTTTTTGCCTCTGCTCCATAGCCTTCTTCTTAGCACCATCATCTCCATATTTGGATACACTGAAAGATTTCAGGCAAGCAACACCAGTTGAATTACACCACTGTGTACACCAAGCTTTATTGACAGAGCTATAACTTATTCCACGTATCAAATTTTTCGAATTGGGTGAGTTTTGCGCCCGATGTTTCTGGGCTGATTTTTTTTGTGTTTCTTTGTTGAGTGTGCCCTCTTCATTCTGGTGTTGTTCAAGCATAGTTTCTCTCCATTTCATAGCCATTGATCTTGCATCCTGCACAGTACCATATTGACGTGTTGAGAAGGTTTTATACTTCTTACCCTGTGAGGTTTTAATGAATGCAACTATAGTTTGTCTCGCTCTATTGAAATAGATGCCTTGAGAATTAGGTGATGAGGTGTGTGTGTATAAATCTTCTGGAGAGTCTTCAAATTGTAAACTTGAGTTTAGGTTTGGTGAATCTGAGGGGCTAAGATTTGTGAAATGTGGGGATTGTTGATTAGACTCTATTGGTGAGTCCTGTATATCAGGATATTCATAGTGGTCGTTATATTCTTCCTTTGGAGATAGGTTGGAGTCATTAGATAATTTGAATGAAGCGTATGGTGGAATTGCACCACGAAATTTTTCATTTGGAGGTGTTGAATTCTTATTGTTATTTCCTATTGAAGAGAATTCATCCTTCAATTTAGGGGAGGCCTTAATTACTCCCCTCAAATTGTATTTCGGTGATGATTTGAGGTTAGGTGGTGAATCCATATTTGAAGTAGTGTTTTTTTCACATATGGAATGTTGTACTGGAGAAGACTCGATTGATTTTACACCAATAATGATTTCCATTTCATTGGTATTTCTATGTTTTCTTTCATTGCGGTTTGTACGTAATTCGGGTATTTGTTTCTCAATCTCCTGACGATATTCAATGGCCATCTTTCTTGCCTCTTCACATCCATATAAGCTTACCTTGAAAGCTTTTTTCCTATTTCTACCCTGATCGGTCCACCAAGCTGTCCAACTCCTATCACTTGGACAATAACACACCCCCTTAACCTTATCTTCAGTGTGTAGTTTCTCGTTATTGTTATTTTCTTGGAATGGATTTTCATAGGTAAACTGTGGTGAATCATCTGAATTATATTCATGCATTTCTAGAGCGTTGAGAAGCATCATCTCATCAGAGCTTTTAACACTAGTGTTTGTAACATCGATTTTATGGTCCGAGTTGTGTGGAGAATCAGTAGTTGTATTCATGGTTAGTAATTCATCCTCTCCTTTGATATGGAAATCATTTAATTTGTCTTCCAAAGATTTGTCAGGAATAGTCATGTTGGGTGAATCCGAATATTCAACAAATTGGAATTCAATAGGCCCTGTGTTATATCCTTTAAGATTTTCTTTGGCAGTATCTGTGACTTCATCAAAGCTGCGATTACTCAACCCATCTAATTGCTTTTCGTCTTCATACTCATTGGTGCTTTCACTTTCATTCAAGGATATGCTTGTTATTACCATTTGTTTGTATTCTCCATCTTTTCTCTCCGGATTCGTCCCTGTGGAGAAAGATGTAACTTGAGGGGTATTTAATTCAAAGATAGCCATTTTGTTTTTAATAAGTCTTGAAAGGGTTGTTTATTTCTGATATCTCATTAATTATTTTCAAGTGTTAATAATTGTTGAATGGAGCTAATATATATTTAAAGGATTCCTGATGCCTGATATCAGATTGACTGTCGTTAAATTTTAAGTGTGGGTGATTGCCGAGGTTAAACTTTTTAGCGGATAATATAAGCTCCAATTATGTTTATTGGTTTGCTATACGGGTGGATCGTGCTAGGTTATTATGGTATAAAAAACCGTGGGGTTCTCAAAAGGATTCTATGAGGCTTTCTTGTCGAATATATCAAACCTTGTAGATGAAATATATGATCTCAGGTAGAGAGTAACAGTATCGAGTTTGCAAAGTTGTATGATAGGTGTTCAAGGTTATAGTAACAAGCTTATATCCCCTTATAGATGAGTTACACGAGGCCAAGTAAAATATTATTTTAGTTTAACTATACACACCTTGTAACAGGGTTATATAATAATAGCGGTAAAGTTGCGATAAATGTTTTGAATATCCCAATTCAACTTCAATCAAGAAAAGTTGGCTTGGTATAAGTATATGTTTAAACTGTTGAATGCTCGCTTATGTACAATTTAGAGATTATATTAGCTATACATAGTTAGTAGTAGGAGGTTACCACTATGCTTAATGTAGTACCACCATATATTAAGCTTATCTCATCCTTAAGAGCGGATTGGGACTACTCCCATAAATTCTTAATGGAAGTTCTGACAATTAATAATATGTGAATTTATGTGTAGGGTAGTAAAGGGAGAAGAAGAAGGTATATGTGTTTGTATAATAAAGATTAGGTCAGTGAGTGTGGGTAATATGGGTAAGGTTAGTCTGTGAGTGATGCTGGTTAAATTTGTGAATATATGTTATGGATCATATGGTTATTGAATATCTTTAGGTGGATTGTATTTCTAAAAAAGGGGATGCGTGTTTGTAAATGATCTGGTATATGTTATTTATAATAAAAATTCAAAGGATTGTGTGTAATAGGAATTTTTGAATAGATTTGTTAAGAGGTGTGTATAACTGGAGTTTGTGTGTGAGGTTACCGTATAAAAGATGTAAGGTTTGTGTGCTTTATGTTTATATGTCTGTATTTAACATTACTGTTTATAAATCAAAATTTGGGATGATATCGAAAAAGAAAATTTGGGTTGTCTCGTTTCTAAGATTAATTTAATGTAATTAGATAGTTCGGATTTAATATTATTTGAAGAAGATTATTTGAGTAATTATCTAGTTCATAAATCTAAGGTGAATATATAGTATTGCCACAATTGTGGATAATCGGAGGTCTTGGATGATTATTTTGGTAATTTCATGCTAATTGAATATATTTTTAACAAAACTAATAAATCGGTTTAGGTAAGATAATAAATGATAGAAATTTTATATATGAATGCTTACTAATTTTAAGAAGATGTGATGTGTGTGTGTGTGTGTTGTGCAACAAAATTTATAAAAAAGTGGTGTTTGTATGTGTTAATGTTTGATAATTTACCTAGATGACGTTAAGTTATAGTAAATGGGTGGGTGTTTTTTTGAGGATTGTAAATAAGATGTGTTTAATGTGTAGATTTTGTGATTTAAAAGAATATTTAGAAGAAACGGTCATTTATGCGTGCTTTGGTGGTATTAAATATATAACTTGATTATACATATTAAGTGTTATATGATATGTAACATGATGAAATGCTCTAATCTTGAAGTTTGAGATATTTAATTTTCGCTTTTAGTGCAATTCAACAAAGGGGGTGGTGGGTTGAATTTGATAACAGCGATAATTAAACATTATACACCAACAATAACAGATAGTTAGTTACTGCTGCTGGTGTAATGTATAAATAATGATTGGGAATATCTTGGAGCGCGAAATCGTGAGTATTGTGTATTTAACCTATTCAGATTAATTTTGGGTCTATGTGTGCGTTTCCAAAGCTTACGTTTTGAGCTACGAGTTTGCTTGCATGACTGGTTAAAACACTTGTGTGAGGTGGTGTGGCGCAAGTAATCCAATGTGTGTTAGAGGTTCTGTGCTTTTATCTAGGTTTCAAGATGCGTGGTAGAATATAACATGTGCAGTGGCAGGCTAGTATTTGATGTGTGAATTCAGTATGTACTATAGAAATTCAGCATTAATGAGAAATTCGGCATGTGTTGTAGAAACTGAATATACGAAAATAGAACGTTGTGAAATCAATTGGCACGAGCTCAAAAGCTGGATGCTTATAAATTGTTTTTATGATCATAATGCATAGCTAACAATGTCTACATTAACTAAGGCATCTGTAGCTTTAAGTGATAAAAGGGTGCGTCTGTGTTCTTTACTTCCCATAGGAAATTCTAAATATAGCAAGAAAAAGTCTCTCAGTTTGTTAATCTATAATTTTGTGTTAATAATGTTGGGGCATTTTAAACTAATGTAGCATCTTTCTGTTATTTATATCATAAGGCACATTCAACAATTAGTTTAGTTTAATGTTTGTTTAAACCAGTCAAGTTTTGAATAAGATAAATTTTAACAAGTGAATATTATAAATGTCTAAAAGGGTGTACTGAACTTGGTTCATAGTTTCAAGTCATTCGATTGTACTTATTAATGCCAATAGTTTGTATAGTTTGTATGCTTAATTATAGAAACCATTAAGAGTTTAAGATAATATTCTAAAATTCAATTCAGCAGATTCAAATCCTTTAGTTGAGTAAAATAAAAGACCTATTATTTGTCTATGTTTTAACATTGCAAAGGGTGTGTTATTATACATAATAGAATTCAAATTTATACATTAAACCCATTAAATTCCTAATTACTTCATTTAGCAATAATGTCAAAAAAATTATGCAACAAATTACAGGCTTAAGGGTGTACTCAGTTTATTATTATATATATTGTATTTTGTATATTAGATAATTCAAAAGAAATATATTTGATGAGATGTGGAATGAATTGAAGGTATTTTTATCGTTGCCTACCCTTTTGGTACTTGTAGGTGCAGTCTACCACTTTTGATTCAAATTGAAAAAAATAAAAGTAAAAAGTTTTATTCAAAAGAAGAATTAAAGTTATTCTTACTGAGCAAAGTTGAGAGGAAGTTGAATTAATGATTTGTTAAAGGAATAATAAGCTTTATTTAGAATGATTAATATTATTAAAATTTCGAATGGAAAAGTATTCTATTAATCTTATATAATTTTATGACCATGTGCACTGAATAATAAGAGGTTTGATATATATCAATAATTGTGGCTGAAAAAATCATATATGTCCAGAGATGTTAAGTGAAGATCAGTCACGAGATAACTAATTAATATAAACTAAAAAGAAGACTTATGTTTACCTATAATTCGTTATGAATTTTTGTGTAATTCAGATATTTTTTTATCTTATTTTATTAATAATTAGGTTAACATCAAATTATCTTGATTTTTTTAATCTTATGATAAAACAAGTTTACAAGATACATCGTTATTATTGTAATGAAGGGGAAGTAAATATAAACAGCCAGCTCTAAATGTGATCGTAACTAGCACATTGTGTGATTATTGCAATAGTGTAGCATGAATAACCAATTGCTAATTTAACATGAGTAGCATACTGCAAAGTGTTTTTGCTCTAACTTATTGGTAAAATTACTGCCTATTAAGTGATTAATAAAAATAACTATGGTGCAGCAAAGTTTATTCACCACACAGTCAGTAAATATGAATAAGCTAATGATTATTAAAAAAATAGTACACCCCATAGAGTTACACCCCAATAACAGATAGGGGGCAGAGTGTTTAATTGAATAATTAATTCTTTAAATTGATGAAAGCAATATATATTTTAGAATGGAAGACAGTCATCCTATTATGTAATTATAATACTAATTGCTGATAAACTAGTAATGAGGCCTAAAATAATTAAAAATTTAGGCTACTGGCTAAGTTAACATTAATGTGTGAGTAGAAAATCAATTGATAGGGGTGGGGTGGGGTGGGGTAAGTGATGTAAAAATGTTCAATGTTTGTAAAAAGTACTAAGGTTTCTTGGTTTTTAAAGAAGCTAATCTAATTAATTTAAATTTTAGTTACTTTTTGTGGTTTTTTGTCATGATAAAATTACCAATTTGGTTTCCAATAATGGATGTATGGTTAGTTAATAATTGATAACAAATTTTCAGCTAGAAGCGTTAAAGTTAAGCTCAAATTTTTATGAATCATAGATCAGTAATAACTGATCTGTTAGTAGCTCGTGATTAAAATTGGTTTACTTTTTTTAATTAGTTCCCAATTGTGATCAGAGCACTTATAAATCTTTTGAAGACACTTTTAGATCATATGTTTTCGAGAGTGTGTGTGTGTATAAATTAGGTGGCTTCCTTGAGATTACTAATTATTACTTGAAATCGGTAACTAATACAAAATAGTTTAGTACACTTATCTGGGTTTAAATAAATATATCTACAAATTTAGGTTGTTAGGGATGAAATAATTTACAAGTTAGAAAAACTTTGATAAAAATTTTAGCACTTTCACAATAAATTTGCATGAAGTATGAACTTGCGAATGCTATGGATAAACAGTTCTATACATTTATATTCAATTGCAATTAATAAGAGTTTCAAAACAGGACACAAAATTTACACTAGATTAACTCTCACATGTCATAGCCCTGTGTAGTATTTTTTATTCATGTAAAATATTGTAAATATTACATAAACTCTATTTTAATAATTTTTTAATACTTCATCTTACTCATACACTAAATTAATTAACAATTTAGCTTGGAATAAGTATGAGTCCAGTATCAATATAAAACTCGAACTTCGCAACCCAGCATATTCACTCGATAAATTCTACTTCATTAGAAATCGCATAAAAATAATTTAGACTAAACTTTTTATCCTCGTAATCTTAGCTAACAGACTGTGAGCAATCAATTGACATCATGCCTATCTCTAGATAACACATTCAGGTATAAACTACAATACAATGCTTATTAATAAATTTGGTCATTTAAAGCTAGTGATGAATAAATAGCAAATGATTAACTAGAGTGTAAACATGTGTGAAAAGATTGTATGTAGCTTCAGAATAATTTTTGAAATAATTTCATATTTAAAACATAATTTTTTGTAAAAATTTAGTTTTCTAAGCATTATCTTGCCTTTTTAATTCTCTCATATTCAAATGAAATGGATTCTCAAAATAAGTTGAATGATGACATAACTTTACCAATGAAGAGAACTGCTGATGAAGTTTATTCGCAAGACTCCGCAACTCCTTCTACATCATATAATGGAGAGGCTGCTCTATCACCTACTCAAGATTGTGATTCACCCTCTATAGCGGGTAAATCCTCGGAAGAATCCGCTGAGGGCCCACCCGCCAAAGTTGCCCGAACAAGAAGTATTGCAAGCCCCACTATCTCGGACGAAGATACAGATGCTACAATTCAATCTAATGAGGAGGACACAATTGAGCAAGCTAAATTAAAAGAGGCCACTAAAACAAATGTTAGCTCAGAAAGGAATGCAACAATAAAGCGACAGATAGAGTACTACTTTAGTGATGACAATTTGAAACATGACAAGTTCTTCCGAGGCATCATGGAGTCAGCTCCTGAACCATATAAGAATTCGCTAGATATGAAAAGCATACTCAATTGCCCACGGATCAAGAAAATGGACACCAACCAGGAAGAAATCCTTAAAGCTTTAGAAGGAAGCCATGTAATTATCTCTATGGATGAAAGCAAACAAGCTTGGCTAAGCCGGGCTGAAGCTCTACCTCTCTTCGAAGAGAAGAAATCTCACCCTCCATATTTGAGAAAAAAGTCTCCTACTGACTATCATTTAGCAGGGCCACTGGTTAAGGTCAAGAATATTCCAGAAGAAGTCTCCTCTTGGATAGCTATTAAGAATTCAATTCAAGCTATTCTTCCTCAGGAGGCGGTTATCAAATTCGTTACCGAAATTAAAAACTCGGGATTTTGTCACATCTGGATCAAGCCGTTCGCCAATTTTAGGGAAAAAATCAACCAAATGGAATGCACTGTTGAAGGAGCGAAGATATCTCTCGAATTGATGAATGATGAGCAGGCGATTAAGAATTTTATTAACGTAGAGATGCCTTTAAGAGTACGTAAACAAAGGGAGAAACTCATTGCTCGAACGAGGAGTAAACTTGTCCAACAACCGTTAAAGTTGGCTGGGCAAACTTTTAACAGCGTCGAACACTTAAAGAAATGTGTTTTTGAATTACTTCATAAAACACCAGAAAATTCTTACCTCAAATCAGATAGCAATGCAGAGAAAGTTGTAAGTCATTCTTAGAAAATCGTATTAACACTTCACTCTAAAACATAACACTCCTATTTAATTTAAAATTATCGCCTTACACAGTAAGCCATAACCTTTATACTGAAGCACATAGCACCACAAACGCAATGTAACCCAAAATTCACTCAAGTCCACAACTATACAAGCAGCTTTCCTAAGATAGATATACGCTTCTGATACCAAACTTTTAATTTTTAACTCCATACAATATATTCTTAGAGACACATACTAACTCATATATGCACCTTTTGGCTAATTTCAATCTAGTTACTATTAAAACTTTTATTATTTCTAGGTAATTGCTCTTCTTGAATACCATCCAAACCCTCAGCTCAAATTATCAACTGAAAATGAGAACTTTGGGGGCCTAAAAGTTATCCCAGCATCACAAAATGAACAGAAAAACACAAAGAAAATGTTTGCCATTATAAAGAAGGACCAGGACCAAGTCCATGAAACGGTTTGTTTAATAATTCAGTCACTCTATTATATATCAAATTTACGCTTCATATAAGTCGATTTTTACAATCTAAAACATATATCTTATACACTTCCTACCCGGAGAAATCATAATTCTTAATTTCATATAACACTTAAAATTTATCGTGCACACATCTCCGAAATTAAATTCTACTCAATTCTCTTATATCACAATTAGGCAAATTTTCTTTATTTAGCTTAATATTATTGTCATTAATGCACAAATTTGTTTTAAGCATTCGATTTTAAGAGTTATATAATCTTTTTCTATATTTATCCACTCCAGTCATTTAGAATCGACAAATGTTTGTCTGAGATCTCACGAAATCCACCTGTTATTAGCGAAGATGAAACAGAGGGTGCTTGAATCGGCCATATGTGTAAGAGAACTTTTTCGGGGATATTTGTAGATAACTCGGATAAATTCTTCCATTCAACATTTTCAGACTCTCTACTTTCATTTTAAAATCTAGTATAAAATTTTAATCATCTTTTTAACTTGTTGAAGGTTTAACAATTATTTTTAATCACAATTAGAAATCCATCTACCAACTTTTATTGGGACGAATTATTTGCAATTATTCAATTTACACTTTCTAGACCATTTGTTAAACTTGAATTTCTCAATCTAGACACTAATAGACTCAACGATTTAAAAATCAATATTTCTTTACTAAGTTATACAATGTCTATTACATCTATACATTAACAACGTGTGATTTAATCTTGATTTTTGATTAATCACTGAAAGAAATAGGATTTATGATTTATACCAATAAATAAATTAATATTACATTTTCTGCTTAGCGATGTAATAACATTCTATATAGTCATGAATATATCATACTTCAATGTATCTAACTACATTCTTTAACAGATATATACATATATATATATATATGTGTAATGATGAGACCTTTCAAACAAACACAGTCTATAAAGGATTTCTAAGTGTTTTTTATACATACATCTTTCCTTAACACATTTTCCTATACATATTAGCCAGTATAAAACTACATACAATCAAAGTTTAGAGCCTATTAGCACATTATATAAACTATTTCATAGCTTATGTATTGATACACACACTTCAATAAATATATGGAGTTTTTATGTTTCAGCTCTTTAACTCTCTGAGCAATCGAGCCTATATAGGCACGCACCTCTATGCTTAATAGTAAGATCACCACATATTACAATGAGTAAATAGTTAACATTTTGCTATACCTCATTTTGATTTCTCACACTAAGTTCCGCATGTATTTGTTAACATGGTTGATCAGCATACAGCATCCAGGGTTGGGATAATTAGTATTAATTTTTTAAATCAGATTTGTCATGTATTATTAGTTTAGTTGTTAATAAACTATTATAAGAATTACCCAATTTGATGAATTAGGACTACTTTTGCAAAATATTAAATGAATTAGTAATTGTTTGTATTGCCTTTGTTAAGAAAGCTATAAAATTATTTGTTATTTAAAATACTATAGTAACATAACAAGTGGCTACAGATCAGATATATTATCACAGATACAAAAACTTTTTGATGTGTATAAGGTAGTCAAGCAACCAATAGAGCAAAACTATGGATATGTTTCTCACTTTTTCACTTTATTATATACTCCAATTCATTATTATACGCTGCAATCTTAATTTTTACTTGTATTAGTATTTTTATAGCACACATATAACCACTGCGCATAGTGGTTGCAATATATATATAGACAAAAACCACTTTTATATACAGACTCGCATCACTTACTCACACATTCGCACATAAATCACACAAACACACACTGACACACAGCACATACATATATATCTATACAGACATAACACATTACATAAACATACAACATAAGAACTTGAATAAATAAACATATATTTATACATATATATATATATGCAAACTATAATACAATAGAGGAATACATAAAGCTATATATAGTTATATATATTATAAACCACTTTGATGATACTTATAAACATGGAAATATCCATTCCCATATATACACCAACAAAAAGCACATAACACTGTTTGCATATTTGTTTCATATCAAGATATAAATAGCCAAATGTTAACTTTAATTGAAATAGTTTAAGTCAAGGCAATTTGAGCCAAAGCCCCATTCAAGAATTTGGTTGTGAATATTTCACCTTAACAGCTCTCATTGCCCTATACCTCTCACAAAGTCCCCAGAAAGATCAAAATATATATTTTCCAGCCCTCTATGGCTCACACCGACCCTCTAAAATGTAGCCTACTCAATAGACTTTATCCCTCTATCTTACGAACTAGACGATTTGTAGGACTCTCATGTAAACATAGCTTTAGCTCTTGTCCAATACTGGAGGCATACAAACCACTACAGATGGACACAAAGCACATTAAAAAAGTGTTATTGGTAGAGAAATTGAATCGCTTTGAGGTGGAAGTACAGAAGGGCCATGATCCTGATATGCTGAGGACCACTTTCCCTGGTAATATATGTAAATTTATATTCATACATCAGGGAATTATCAATCCTCACTTGCAACGTATATCCACCCAATGCTAATGTATATGGGTAATGATTTGCATATAACTAACAGTTGTACTGTATAATTATGGGGATTTGGATTATGTGATATGTTAAGTTTGAACCGTATATTGGATAACCTTGATATTATTTAAGTATATAACAACTAGCCAGCCATGGGTGCACGATAATTAATTTACAAACAACAGTCTATGCTTTTTATTTGATGTTTTTTGAGGCTTGTGTTGTTTAAACAACTAATTCCAGAAATTTTTATTCATATTTAAATAATGTACTTATACACATATTTCCAGGTGCTTATGCAACATACAAAAGACATAAATTTAATTTTGAATCACTAAACTACTTTCTCAAGCATAAATACAACATCAATGTAATTGCTATAAAAGCAGGGCACTCTCCTTCATTTCTAAAATGTCAGATTGGGGACTCTAATTATGATGCAATAATAACTGCAGGTTATGAAATATGATATTCTCAATAAGAAATTATTTGAAAATATCTTGAAATTTAGGCTAATATAGTGTATATAATATCTTAGCAAATATTGATAAGTATATACCAAAATAGTAGCAATATGGTGCCGCATAACTTATGCAAACTGATTTTGATATCGTTTTTACATCTATACATCATATGTCTTATTAAGCTATACAAGCTAAGTTCACCAAATAATTCACAAAGAATTTATAATGAAAGTTAGTAACAAAATAGAATTTTAAATCATAAACCCTTTTAAATTTCTGAATTTGACAGGAGGTGATGGTACATATCTCCAATCTGCTGCCTTAATACCCACACTTACCCTCAATAATCCCCCCATTCCTATTTTTGGAATAAACACAGACCCTGTTCGCTCAGAGGGTAGATTATGCCTGAAATGTGATACCGAGCAACCACATCTATCACTCTATGAAGGCATATCCCATTCCAAAAAAAGTTATTTGCAAAACATATATATTCAAGAAATCCTTAACCGATTATTCGGCGATGATATTCCTTTCAAACCACTTTTTAGGCAACGTTTAAGAGTGAGTTTGCACAGCTCAACACAGGTTGATCATGAACCTCTACAATCAGACCTTGTTGAGGAAACTACCTACCTATATAAGGCTGTCAATGACATTCTTATCGCTGAAGAAAATTGCTCGAGAGCACTTTACACTGAAATACAGATTGATAAATTTGCTAAAGAACGTATCAAAAGCTCTGGGATCCTGATCTCTACAGGTTATCACCCCTTGAACCTTTAGGACTTAGTTTATGTTATGTAGAAAATTCAAATAATTAGATTTTTGGAGCAAAGTTGCTTATGCTTCTTATTTCAAAATTGGACATATATTTGAACATTTTTCAGACCTCTCATTACATCCTTGAATATTCTTGTATATAAGCACTTGCTTCATACTATCATAATATAACAAATTTAGCAATTCAAATCAAATAAGTATAAATTTAATTTATCTATTAAATTCTGACTTTAGGTACTGGCTCATCAGCCTGGGGATATAACATCAGTAAGACGAATAAGAATCGATTAGAATCCATCCTCAAAGCTCTTGAGAATATGGATTTACTTTCTTCGAAATACACACACGGTATATTAACCTAAAGCTCCCAAATGTTATTATGGATATTTATGACACAGTCATTTAGCCTTAACCATATTGCAGATCCACATTCACTACAACACTTAATAAATCCCTCTAATATTGTTATCTATCTTATTATATATATATATATATATATAATATAATTTCAGGAGATGATCTTTTGAGTAAAATCAATGAACAAGTTAACAAGGATTTATTATTTGATCCCTCATCTCCTTTACTTAGATTTACTATTCGAGAACCTATTGAGAATAGGTAATTTAACTATATATTTATGCACCATACAACCGCATGCTCGTATATTGTCAAATCTATTCTTTATTAGGGTATTTAAAGTCATTAAAGGAGATTGTATTGCTAAAAGAATCAAACTAAAACCACTTTCGAGTAAACCCACTCTATATATTGATGGTCAAGTACATTTCCCTATACCAAGTGGTAAAGTCTTAGTACTTGAGACAGTACCCCAAGATGGGATATGGACAGCTCGATGAATTTTATCTTAAAAATTGTAAAATATATCTCCAAATTAATTTTCTTTTTTTTTTCATATATGCTCTTCGAACATATACTCAAAGTTTGTTTGCTGATTTTATCTTAGTTTTTTAGCTAAGGAAATTGTGATACATGAATATATCTCCGAATCACTAAATCCACGTGTTGTTCTTTGTCTTAGCGCTAAAAAGCCTTTATGGTTTAACTTCTCAAGTAACGAATTGAATTAATAGACATCTTTTTAATTACTTAATTATAAATTAATAATTATTTTCTCCTCTCTTATTTTTAAAATTTTTTAAGAATTTTAACCTATACAGGCTTATGTGTGGCTTTGTACTAATATTACACTCAACCCACAGAATCATAATTATTTTATAAATCTTTTTCGCTAAATAGGTATAAAAAGTTGTATATTATATACTTTTGTGCTAATTTATCAAATTACCATAATTTAACTTTATTCGATAGTCTTAAAAAGCAAATGATTTTAACATGCCCTGAAGATTCTATTATAGTGCCTAATAAAGTAGATTTTAAGGAAATTTTACAAAAATTCAAGCAAGACATCTGACCTTCAATATTATGTAGAAAAGTCTTGGGCTATCAGTTTATCAAGAAGGTATAACTAATTCATTATCAGATTACAAATCCTTATAACATATTATGCTAACTCATATATATATTCGAACTTAAACATTGTATTATCATTCTAATGACACAAGGCACTTCGTTTATTAGTTATATTGTTTCTATGTTGCCTACCTGACTAGAACATCAACAATACTTCTTTCTAACTTCTTATCAAATAGTTCCAGCAATGTTTTCACTGAAATAAATATATTAATCGATCCTTCTATAAGCTAAGTATGGAAATTCCCTGTTTTAAAAATTTATAGTTATAGTTTTAGTTACCTGAGCCTTGTTCTAAATTCAATTGTACATATAAGTCATAAGTAATCTAAGAAATAATGTTTTCTACACATTCGATTTATTTGTATTTGTAAATAAATTCCGCAGCTATATCATTTTTCTGTTTATTAAAATTGCTTAAAATTCTTCAAATTGTCATATGAATCTAAGTAAAATATATAATGGAATAGCGCTTTTTGTTTTACTGATGAAGAGTTTAGAGAATTTGATAATTGATCATAAATTGGTGGTAAATTTCTTATAGCTTTAAAAGCTTAAATCAATATTTCATTTCTACAAAAAGTATACAAAATATGACACAATTCCTGTTAAATTTGACTAGTAACTTTGTTCTTTCTTTCCTTTCAGTGTTGAGGAATCTTGGGAAATAGTTCTAAAGTCTAGACTGACACCAATTGGTAGAATTTATATGGACTTTCTAATCAGATAATTGAGTTATATACTTATTTAAACATGATTATGTTCGGAAAAGTTATCTATGTTCATAAATAGAGCAAAAGCAAAACTAATTAATACCACTAAGTTCTAGGTATACTCTTGTGCGTAACTTACGAAATTGTATCTAAAGAATTTCATACTTAGAGAAATCGAATAAATTAATTTACATGATGATTTTTGAGTAAATATCTGGCGTTTTTTATGAATTTTGAGAAATCAAATAGTGATATGTTAGAGTTGTAACCTAAGGTTAAACTGTTTGAGCGTCTTAAGCTATTTTAGAGATTTGGTTGAAGTGGGATTAGGACTTCATTATAAACAAAGGTTTTTATATATTACAAAATCACGTAAGCTTCGCTCATTTATTTTAGTGATAGTCTAAACAATTTATTCAATAATTAGAAATAATATAAAAATGATCACCGAAAAGTTCCTTTATGTAATTTAAACAGTGCTCGTGCTACCACCACGGGTTAAATAAATTTTTTAACAAACAAAAAATGTATAAATATATATGTATATTAAAATTATTTTTTAAGCAAGCATACAACAGCTAAATGTATCTAAAACATCCACACAATCATGTATACACTTGAAACTGTTGCATAGCATTATTTAATCATTAACTTGGGCCAAACATTTTATTCCAAGGCTATTGACAATATATCTGATCAATATCATATTGTACAAACACATATCTTAGTCACCATGTATACACAAGATTATCCAAAATTTAAAAGTATATCTTCAAACCTTTAATACACCTCTTATTTATTAAGTAGTAACTTGTAAGATTACAGGTGCTACACGCTTTAATGTGACAAGCTTATGAACTATATATATCTCATAACACAGCCTTGAAGCATTTGTTATTTCATATAGTTTTAATATATAGCAAGCGCTATAAAAATTCATCACACAGACAACCTTGACTCTTATGTATATATTCCAAGTCCATAGTAGCATCACCCCACTCTAGGCATATTTATTTTATCCGCAAAAAAGCTCCATGACGGAGTTTATATCACATCGTAAAGACCAAACATTCTTAGAACTTACTTTTAGAGATCATATACGACAAACTTTAAATCATGCACAAACTAACGAAAACGATATATATTTGGTATTGAGGGTCTAAACATCAACGTTTTGATCACTACTAAATGAATCAAGGATGATGCTTTCCCTATAACTTAATAAATAGCCTTCTCACACTCAGATAATCAAATCACACCCCAACATCATCATTATCTGCTCAACCCTCAACTAATTAGAGGGAGCTACACTTCAACTTTATATTTATCATATAGCATATACACCCACAACACCCAAAGGGTATAATAATAAGCACTAAAGGTACACAAAGTGAGTTTCATACTCATCACATTCAGAGTGAATTGTTAGACACCTTCATAGCACTCAAAGGAACATAAATATAGGCTATATATTATTGAAGACCTGATTTGGAAGGAATAATGAATTTGAAATTTCTAGCCAAAACTCGAAGCGACAAAATTTATAAAGAAGACTCCAATGAGTAGCCGAACTTAATCATATATCTATAATGAATTTTCATTTTATATACACTTAATTTATACAATATATATAATTCGATACCACTCAAACTTTTCGAATATACTTAAATTAATTATCTTTTGTGTTTTAAGAATTTCAACTACCCCGCAATGCATATAAACAATTTCAAAACTTGAAGAAGCACAAGTGTTATCAATAATATTAAACAGCTACTTCAGAAAGGCCTAACTGTCAAATCATCTCATTTAGATGATAAAAAGCAAACATAGGTTATGATTTGCTCTCACACATCTTATCTACAATCTAAAACTTATACACACCATCCACATGGAGATAAAGAAGGAAAAGAGTCGTCTACCTCCTTTGGATCCGCTTGAGAGCGTCATACTACAATGGGACATCCTAGATGATCAAAAGAGTGTACTGTATGAGGATGGGAAACAAAGGTCTCCTGAAGACATTTCAAAAATATCAAAATCTTTAGGGAAGGGCATACATTTGAAGGCTTTACCGACAAACTTTGAAAGTATCGAAAACTACATCAACTCATTTTTTCCTCTATTTTTATTAGAATGCAAGGAAAGTATTTTCAAGGCAATTCTAGTTGACATGGAGGGCCCGGAAAAGATGGAATCGGTAACCATGTGTTTGGGAGGAACTGATTAATTAGTTTTACAGGATTTTTTGTTACTCTTAAATACTTTAAAATAAACTTAAGATATAAACCTTTTGTGTACATGAAGATGTGATTGATTACCTAGTTGATCAAGTAGTATTAAATGCCATATTTTCTTCTTTGCCTGTTTTATGTGCGTTCTTGATTATGACTATAAGAAAGCTATAGAATCTTACTGTTCAAATATTCTTTTGGGAATTTACGTGTTTATAAAAATTAGATTGACATAGCAACCATCTTTCACAATCTTATCTATATATATATTTATTTTCTTTTACATTTGATCGTATCTTAATTATCATAAACAATCAATTACAACTTTGAATATGTAATACTCAATTTTGATTTTTTCGATCTAATGCGTACTTAATATGGTATAGATCACCCTTTGGACTCATCAAGATTTCACTATGTTCAAGTTAAAACGCGTTAACTCAGTCAATGTATCCCCACTTTCAAATGGTGACTTAGTCTTACTTTTGGCTGATAACAAGACTGATGCTAACCATCCATCAAATGTAACTAAGGGTAAGTTTGAAATATTACACCTAATTCAGATGTATGCAGTTAAAAATATGCTTGTGTATACTCTTGGGCTACATCTCATAATCTATTACACTTTATTCATTACTTAGCCACAAATATAGCTATCTGGTTATTCAACTAGTAATTTTTACAAATAAACCTTTGATAAATCATACAAACTCCTATAGCTAAGATAGCTATATACACATAGACAGGAACACTTGCACACAAACATTTGATTACCTATACACCACACAACATTAACTTAGATAACCACACACACTACTCACATTCAAAGACGCCTCAAAACTGTTTCATGATTAGTATCTACCCACATTATTTCTAACATAACGATATACCATCAATTTATATACATAGAAAATTATTCACAACTCTTTGAAAACTATTTAATACGTATTTAATCTTTAAAACTACTAAACACATTCACATTTCGTATACCCAGATGATATCAATGGTGCAATGAATAAAGAAGAAGAGAAGAGTTACATACTTGGTATTGTAGATATTGCTTCCAATGTTGATTTGACAGTCAAATTAAAGATACCTGTGAGTAGACCAGTCCTTACATAGATGCACATGATCAATTATATAAACACACACTATCAATAATATTCAACTATCAATTTTGTATATGCATATTTCAATAATATGTACACACATTATCTACTATATACACACACATTGTCAATTTACACACACACATAATCAACTATTCACTCTCACATTACCAAATTATATATACACACATTATCAATTATACAAATACACAACTAAGCACATACGTTTGTAAAGATGTGATTAAAAACTATTAGGAATTTCTATTACAAAGGATCCATTAAATATGTAAATATTCTTATCTAGTTAGCATGTCTCATCTATAAAATATATTAATAAATTTACAAACTTTTAGTCTGTAAATCCATCTGATGGTACCAAATATTATCGTATAAAGAATATCATAGCAAATTTAACTGAGATGGGCTCAGATTGGAGTGTAAGGAGAATTATGTCTCTAGCAACAATTTATAGAGAGTATCAGGTCTAATTTGTCGCTATATAATATTAAGTTTATATACAATTCATTGATCTATTTGTATATCTGATATCTCACATACTAATAAATCTTTCCCATGGATCTATGAATGCTTGGACACACTTATTCCCATCACCATTTTCGTTACACGCTAATCCAATATACACACAAACACAATAAAATATCAAAAATTTCACCAGCAAAGTTTTACCGAAATTTTACACATATGAAAGCTAAAACTCTTTAATTTGTATAAGCTACAGTCACACCTATATCCTCAACATATGAATTGATTCACAACAAGCAAAAGCACAAGATATACTCACATTATTGACACACACTCAAAAGCATACACACACTAACAGGCACAAGACACATAACACCACACACACGCACAGGCTCACACATTATGCAGACGAACATATCAAACACATACACCACGCATACTCATATCATTCCTACTTATAAATGAATAAATTTTTTATTAATGATATTATAATCATATATATCACTCCCCATCTTTTCAGAATCTTAGATTATTGTTATTATTAATTCAACAATATAAACATCATTTTTCTTCTATTATTTCGAATATAGGGGCTGATGTCTTTCCCAGATTTATTTATAAAGGATTCCTTATTATGTATGGAGTGTGAATCAGATCATCAGAGGGTTAAGCGTACCAAATTTACTAGCAACAATATTCCATACCCAGAAAAATCTAACTTAGACACATTCCGTCGGATTGAGGAAGCAACCAATGCTACCCTTGAAATTCCTTACCAACTCAAACAACTCCTCAGTGAATTATATAACGATAGCCAATTGAACGCCCTAAATAACTGTATGAAAACAAGTGGTATTACACTAATACAAGGACCTCCTGGTAAAGTCTATGTAAATTGATCTAAATTATTTATTAGAAGGCCTTAGAAATCTTACTTGTAGCTAGAGTCCATTTCGAGTGCTTGATCTCATGTTTCCTATACATATTTACACGCTACAATTATCATATAACACTAATAATTAATATTTATATAAACCTTCAAAGGTACTGGGAAAACAACAACAATTATAGGGATACTTAGTGTACTATTAAACGCAATGACAAAGACCAGACCTCCCAAATTGGTGATTTTCATACAAGATTGAAATTATGATTAATATTTGATGATATAAATAACACACTAATTCTTAGATACGAATAATTTATGCTTATTAGATTTACACAAAAAACATATAAGCTTATAACGATAAACTAATTATGCAAGATATAAAAAATAAATATAAACACTTGTTAACTTCTCTGTAAAATAGAATTCCCCACTGAAAACCTTTAAGGCTGAAAACAATCTTTATAACCATCCTGATAACAAACTTCTCCCACATCTTGAGAAAACTCAACCTTGGCTTTTCAATTCATCTAACTATATACCATGGTATACACATACATTTCATTTTTGCCTAACACACATACTTCATTTTTATTAAACACATTTAATTTTGTGTATATACACGTATTACTTATTTTGGACCTAAACTTCAAAATGTTTTTATGGTGATTTAAACACTTTAAAATCCTTTCTTAAGAGTGTTTATGATAAGCTGAATACTCATATATTTTCTCTATATCTTTATATATGTGTGTGGCTCAACACACCTTTTATATATGCCAAAGAAATTATTTTTTTCCATAATCTTACTGTTCCTAGGTATGATGAAATGGAGTACTCAATCGAAGATTTAGAATATCAGTCCTCACTAAAGGATTTAACTAAAGCAAGTAATGATCACTTGGTAGTAAATGATCGCAATGATGCAATAAAGCCTCAGTACGTTAAATATACACAAGCTATGTGTGTGTGGGTAACTGCTAAGGGATTTTGTTATTAATATATTTGGGCAAGAAGAACTCTATGTTTGGTTTATGAAATCTCTATCTAAGCAGTTTTATCTGTGTGTACATATATATATCAAAACCAAAAGAAATTCACCATTTCAATTTTCTTCAAATTAAATCATAGACGTGTACTTTTGTGTGCACCATCCAATGCTGCTATTGATGAGATATTAAAGCGTCTTACAATCCCTACGAGTGATGGTGGTGGGATACTGGATGCTATGGGAAATAGGCAAACACCCTCGGTATGTATTACTTATCCAATAATTTATTGCTTATATTTGTTTATATGAATCAAAAGCTCGGGTAACCTCATTATAATAGGGTTAGCATGGATTATCTACTATAATTCGAAATATATTTATGACCCATTTAAACACATTTTTTCTTCCTTAAACATATAAACCTACACTTAGATCCACACATGATCCTATCTATGTGAATGAACCTTACTTTGAAATTTATTTAAGTGATTTTACAATATGATTACAAGAGCATAAATATAATTTTAAACATTTGACTCAAAAGTGAATTTTTCAAATTAAATGTTTAACCAAGATATATGAATTATTTCAAAATTTTTATTTTATTGCTAATTCTTAAAGTTAGTCCGTGTTGGCCCCAATATACACCCTGATTTGATTGAACATAGCTTGGAATATAAGGCGAATATGAGGATCAAGGCCAAGGGACCAACATTCAACCAGGAGAAAATGGTTATATTTTTCTCGAGAATAAAAAGAGTACAAAATTATTTGATTTTTATCCTTTGAACTATAGTTTATCAAAAATAGTATTCTTAAAGAATCAAGTATCGTATGTGCAACACAATCGATGTGCGGTTCAAGAGATATGGTTGCATTTGAAGATGAATTTGACACAGTTATTATTGATGAAGCTTCACAGGTCGATTCAATTATTTATTACTAATATATATATTATTTGTAATCATAAATCTTTTAGAAAATATGTTTATATTTATTTTGTTTCTAAGCTTTCTATTATTTTATAAAATTTTAGTGAATTTTCATAATAACCTATCCCTGTGTTACCTATGATATCAGGGTGTCGAGTTATCTACACTCATCCCACTACGACTTGGATGTAGGAGACTTATACTTGTGGGTGACCCACGCCAACTTTCTGCTACTGTTGTATCCCGAATAGCTATCGATTTGGTAATTCGAATTTTTTAAGTATTAACTATGAATGGTTTAAAATAAACTAAAATTGTAAATATAAATTCTAGTTCAAAATTAAACATCTTATGCAATTATGCACTCATTTTATGAAATTGCTCTCATGTTCTTTGTAAAATTGCTACGAACTTTGTTTATTAAATACCCATAGAGATAATCACAGAACTAGAATGCTTAAAATATAGTGCGCGGAGAATACCTAAATAAATAAATACCATTACATATTGCTACACAGAAATATGACACCTCTTTATTTCAAAGACTAGAAGAAGCTGGTTACCCTATCAATGTACTCAGCATACAATATCGTATGCACCCCGAAATATCACACTTCCCGTCAAAGATGTAAGTAGTTATACACCTATTATATGCAGAAAACTTGACATATAACTAATTTATATACACTCTTTATTTATAGCTTCTATAATTCTCAGCTTAAGGATGCTGAAAACATTTTGGCATATATGAAACCTCCCATCCCATGGTCTACTATCCCTATTTTCAAACCTCTGGTCTTCTTTTCAATCAATACATCGCATACGGTATAAAGTTAAATCCTTTATTTAGTTAATTGATATTGGCATCAAGAAGCTACAATTTTTAATTCCTTATATACTCACTTACAGAAAAGCGGTACCTCACTAATAAATCCAGATGAAGCCAATCTAGCCGTACAGCTTGTTGAACTCGTTGGAATGATTGTAATTTTATACATTTTAAATTATAATTAACTATGATTGCATAGATGAGGTTTTTCGATCATTTTTGTAAATAAACTTTCTGATTATATGTCTTAAGTCTAAATTTTCTGAAAACCGTACCTTCAAGTCTCTTATCGATTAGTTAAGATTTTTGCCATTATGGTATGATAGTTCATTTATGTCTAATTAAAACCCCCTAAATTCTTAGATGATTACTCAGCATTATCTTTCTGTATAGTTAGCACCTTTTTTGCTTGTAACATAATAAAATTTTCATCCATGCTAACATTCTTAACAACTTCAGCTCCAGGAAACAGGTCAACCATCAACTATATGGACCCAAAGGATTGCTATCATATCTCCATATGCACACCAAGTAAAACTAATAAGGAGCCTTGTAAAAACAATGCTCAGGATCCCTGATGACCAACCTTGCCCCATAGATGTAAACACTGTAGATGGATTTCAGGTATCCATATATAATAGCTCTCGAGCCCCTGTGCGATACTACTTTCATTATAATATCTCAAATGTATAATACTCTCAAAATTAGAAGTAAATTTAACCTATTTATAGGGAAGAGAAAAGGAATTTATCGTTTTCAGCGCTGTGAGAGCTCATACACAGCCTGAAAGTGGCCCTAGTAATTACAAGTCTGTTGGATTTTTAGCTGACGTCCGTCGCATGAATGTCGCCATGACTAGAGGTCGGCAAAATTTGTGGATAATTGGTAATGGACAATTTCTAATGGGGAATAAGCTCTGGTCAGACTTATGGAAGCATTGTGCTGAGAATAACTGTCTCTTCAACATCAACTTAAAAAGTCAAAATATCAGTAATTATTTCAAGGGTTGGCTCCTATCTTATTTCAATCGTCGACCAGTAAGCAAAAATTTATATAACTTCTTAATACTTGTGTCAATTCTTGGAAAAGATTATACCAACACTTTACAACTGAAAATTTAATCTTATATATCCTCATACTTTGTGAACTATCAGGAGTCACAGGTTATGTTTCAATCATATGTACCTAACGTCTTGAAGAAGATTGAATTGGACACACGTGATCCTAGGAACAGATCCATTTTTAGTGACAATGAACTAAAAAAAACTATGGAACACAAGTAAGTATATTCTTTTTTTTTTTGCTTTTTAATACTATTTGATTCGAATTTATTAAGTATTTACAATTTATATGCAAAGTCTGACACAAGTCACCTTAAAATTTCAAAATTTAACTCAGGGCTTTAGAATCATAAGATAGTATTCACTCAAATTTAGAATTATACCTAATTTATACTAATGAAGATTGGAAATTTTCAGATTATTTATGATTATCCCCTACATTTTTTTCACATTTTTTTTTTTAGTCAAAAGGATTTAATTGAACTTCAAAATTTAGCTAGAAAGTCTGTAGACGATTTCCTATATACTGAAAACGATGAAGGAGACTTTGACCCAGCTCTAAAAAAGGGGTTTGTCAAATGAATAATAGATTCAATACATAATCACAGAATGTTTTGATTTTCTTTCGTTTATATATATTTAAGTTTAAAAGTTTATGTATTTACAAATTCAAGAAATGATTTAAAGCACTCTAAAATTTAAAACATGTTTCAATAATATTTTTTTATTTCATTTCCACAGATTAGATGATCTTTTCAAGGAAGACAAAAATGAAGTAAACAATCCTAAAAAAACTAAGCCAACAACCGATTAACTTCAATTTTCATTGCAAAGTGGTGAATTTTTGTTGTTTTCGAAAACTCGAATGCTTTAGTCACTCCACAAGTTAAAAAATTTGAACTAGAATATCTAAAAGCTATATTCAAACTAAAAATTGTTTATGAAATATTATAAACTTCAGATTAAAAGATTCTTATTTTTTTTGGTTAAAAAACCATTTAAAAATTGATTGATGATGCTTATTGTCTAAAATAAATTAATTTGTAACTACTATATTTGAGCACATAAAGCATATGGAGTTCCTAATTAAACACTATTGTGTTCCTACATAGTTCCTTAATTAGTAAGAGCGCAAAGCATTAGGTTTTGGAACTATGTTAAACTTTTTACGATAATATTTCTGTGTTGCAAGGGGACTACATGGGTGTAGCCTGTATGGAGCAAAACATATCTCTATCATTTGTAATTCAGACATGCCAAGTAGTATTGAGATGTGGTCTTGGTTTGGCAATAGATAGAGCTATAAACGTAATGATTTATAACTATTTATAAAATTCCATGATTTGAAAAGATGATAAATTGCATCCAATCATGCAATACCTTAAGAATTAATTTAGCAAATTGGTTATTTTTACCTGTATTAGCATTTTGAGATTATACTTCGCCCTTGCAGCTGACATTTCTCTTGCCAACTCACTAGACATGGACCAATTAATGAGATTATCCTTTTCTCCATGCTGAATATAAATCCGTAGATCTTGGAAGGTATCCATCTTCAACTTTTCCATTTCTGCAGATTTAAGTTTTTAAATTCATTTAAAAAGGAGTTTTTACGGAGTTTTGGTATATTTTGTAAAAACTTTCTAGTTAGTAGTTACCACTTAGATTGCTGAAGAATTTATTAACAACTTTTAGATTGTCCCAGTCAATGGACTGGCTTACTAAGCAACTAAGTGCTGAAGATAATATTGATCCAACTTTTTCCTGTGTTATCTTCTTTGCCATAGCTTGTGTTGAAGAAAATGGTGAAATTAGAATTATACGGTTTACCTGTGATTTGTTTAGTAGCATTGGTATAATTCAAAGATTTAATCAATCTCAGCTAAAAGCTGAAATTTTTATAAATTTGATACAAAAGTTAATACGGTCATCTCTAACTTGTTTGATAAATACAAAGAAATTTCCAATAACTAATAAACCCTTTGACTAACTTTTGTTATATACATAATTACTTAATAGTTTATACAAATAGCCTAATTTTTTTGACAACAATGTGCCAATCGTTATTAAAATGCTTACTTTAATCTTGATTTTTTTAATTTCTATATATGCACGGTTGTTAGCGAAGTTCTTAATCTTATCGAAATTTCTCCAATATAATGAGTGGTTTTCAAATTGCATTTCACCCAAGTCTCTAAGAGTTAGGAAAGGTGGATTATTGTCATAAGCATTTTTTCTATCGCTCCTGTGATAATGTGCTGATGAGCTATACTCTATGGAGCTTTCTGAGCTATTATATGCTGAGGAACAATCAGTACTGCTATAAACTGATGAATTGGATTTGTGGTCTATCTTTGAATTGCTTGCTTGGGCATTTCTGAAAATTTTGTTTTTTATCAATCATTTAACTAGGAAAATTCTGATATTAAACACTTGGTTACAAATAGTTTAAAACTATTGATTTAGGTTAAGAATCACTGAAAATCATTAAATTCAACGGTAAAAGCATGGATTAACCCCTACTTTTCATTAGCATAGTCGAAAAGAATTGCTTGAGCCAAGTCACAAACAAAATTTAATGCCTATTCAAACAAAATATTTTTTTAAAAAATATAAATAGTCCAGATTTAAAAACTCACCACTGCACATCCTAGTGAATAACCAAAAACGTTAACTACTATGTTTTCTACATCATGGTATTCGGATAATTCTTTTAAAGCTTCTTTAAAAGCCTAAATTTTGAGATCAATTTTAAATAATTCCTTTTTTTAAAGGTTAAAAACACATTAGTTCTACCTTGAAAACTGTTGCCCTGATTGATAGTGGTTCAGGGCTCCCAGTTGAATTTCCATAACCTGGATAATCTACCAACAAAAAGGCACACTTATATAATTTTTTTCCTTCAATTCCTTCAAGATCATATATCCATGGGCCAAAGTGGTTGTAATTCATGTCTTGTTTTGAGTTAGGGGTCACTAAAGAAAACCAATTTGATTCTTTTTCACTTAAAATGAATGATTTTATTTTAAATCTCTACCATTGAAAGGTATATTTGGATTAGATTTTGTATTGAAACTCTTCGAGTCCTGAGGTTTATAAAACTAATATTATAGCTCCAAGCTTTATTAAATTTTGAAATTACAAAATTTCTAAAATTTGTTCATACAGATAATATCATTTGTGTAATTTTAGTACGTTTTTTTTGTTTACTGTCTGTAATTAATTTAAAACATTGCTAAATCTTTTTAAATGATTAATCTAAAACAGTGATAGCTATATTAACTATATAGTAGTAGCAGTCATAAATTTCATGTCACCTTTTTATGGAATAGCTTATACACTTCTGAAGGTGGCTGCTCTTGCCACCAGGATCCATTAGAGGCTGAGCCTCCATCTTTAGCTAAGTTCCTTTCGCTAGATTCCCAAAACTCCGATGGTGGTATTTCTGATGCCCAACGTAAAAATTTCCAAACCAAAGGAATACCTATTTAAGAGGATGTTAAGTATTGACCTTTATTGGACATTTAAGGTGTTATATTTTGCTAACCATCTAGGGCCATCATATCTTTTCCACCTAGAATGATCCATAGGTGCAATGGCAAGTGCGTTTGAGATTTATCTATTTTGGCCTTCTGGCTTGCTTCGCAACCTAGATAGAATATTTGAAACTTCAATTCTTGTAACTTAAATTAATTTTTTAATTGCCTTGTTTTTTCTACCTCTTTTAGATGCAGAGCCAGCAGTTATAAATGGAAAATATGGACTTTGCTTTAAATTACAAGGCATCATTTTATCCATGATAATACCACTTTGTGAATCAACTTTAGAAATACGTTCCCAAGCACCCTTTGCTAGCCACTCATCATCGGATGTATAACATTGTAAGCCTAGGTTTAAAAATAAATCAAAATTGTTCCTTTAGTGCAATTATAATAGATTTTACAAACAGTAACAATTAAAGTTTTGTTATCTCACAAGTTGCAGTAGAATATTTATGTGGATAAATTGGTGGTATTAGGTAGGCATGACCAATTTTTGGTTTATTTGATTTGGGAATGGCAGAAACCTGAAAAATAAAAAGTTTAAGACGTTAAAGATAGATACGAAAATTTTTTGAGTCTAAGTGAATACTTCCAAAAATGACATGCTTACATGAAATACGATATCAGTCATTTTGGTTATATAATCTTCAAAGATACCTCTAATTACTGTGTAATTCTCTAAAAATTCACTAGTAAGATCATATTTTCTAGGGTTGTAGCAAAACATTTCCTGCCATGAATTAGTCCAATTTGAAAGGCTCACAGGTGTGCGATGTAAACGTACCTGAAAATCAAAGGTTATAACTCAGCACATTCTAGCACTAAAGGCATCTACTTACTGCAGGAACTTGTATGCCATCTTGACAACTTATTCTAAACTTGTATATTTTGTCAGGTGCTACAAATCCATTCTGATTTTAGAAATTCATAAGTTGTATATTAGTTGTGACAACTATCAATGATTGTTATGCCTGAATAACTATTTTTGATAAGATTACTTTTAAAACCGAGCTTAAACATGAATCAACTAGTTATATCTACTACTGCAGCATATAAGTTTTTATTTAGAACTATTGCATATATTTTAAGTTTACAGGTTTAGCATCAATTTTTCTGTTTGTCAATTCTGCATCTGCCGCCCGAACACTACGTGAAACTTTGGGATTCGATGATGACTCTTGAGACTTTTTGTTTGGTAGTGGATGCGTATCTTGTGCTTTTATTGAAGTTGATGGTGGTATTTTTGATTGAGTATTAGGATTCAACAATACATTTTTAGGATGTTGCTTGTGTGGAGTTGAATCAAAATACGGGATTTGCCTAAGTTGATTGCCACCATGAATTTGTGATAATGAAACTTTGAAGTATTCCAAATTTTCGTCAGAGCTACTCTTTTCAAAATTATCTGGTGTTAAAGGTTATAATTTAATTCAGTAATCGGGGATAAAAAATAAAGAATTAAGTATGGAAAGACAACTTTCCATTCATAAATCTTTCTTTTACAGGTCATTATAATTATACACATATATTGCTATACATATCCATTTTAATCACCACTCCTAAGCGTGGTACTTACTTGATTGTAACTATAAATACTTACCGAATTTTCCCGAAGACACTGGTTTGCTGGGTAATTCTTCTCTATTTCCTAATCCTATTTTTCCTAGAAAAAAGACATTTCAAAAACAAGTTTCTAGTATAGATTGGACTTGTTATTCTCCAAAACTATCATGCAATAACAAGCCTTTTTTATTTTCACCTGTAAAAGAGTTATTATTCCCTCTTAGATTCCCCGTAAACTCTAATTTGTCTACGTCACTGTTATCCTCAGTTGAGCATAGATTCGTTGACAAAGACTCATCGGAAATTATTGATTTAGAGTCTGTAAAAAGTCTTTTTTGTTTTGAGGGTAAATGCATTTTTACCGACAATATTGAGTAATTAGAAAAAGTACTTCCAGTTAATTCTTTAGCTCTCAATTTCGAATCTATAATTTTTGTATTCCTCAGTTTCTCTCATTACCTCTAAAAGTATTATAAAAATTCCTAAATTTGAAACTTTCAATTTTTCGTGAGTTTAATTAGACAACTGAGAAATGTTATTTTCTTGATTCATATAGTATAAATTTTAGGTGCTATTATACAAGGAACCCATAAGCTATTGTTATGTATTTGACAAGGAAATTTCAATTAGAAATCTAGCATGTTGCCGGATTTTAGAAAGAATCAGAGCTCACCCTATAAAATTTCTTTCTAGCAAGGAAATTGAGGGTGATTTGGCGAATAACCCTAAATTAAAATTATATCTAGGGCTTAGTCTTATAAGATCTACTAAATAAAGCCTGCTATTTATACAGAATTGGTTATAAAATTGGTAAATTAACCAATAATTACATTTCAAACAGCGGGGTTCAGCTTTTAAAAAATTTTGAATAGCATAAGCTATGCATCTTTCCTAACATACCCTTCTTAGTAGTCCACTAGCCATTAAGGAGAATCATTTATAAAATAATATCTAGCAAGACTTGTAACAATTACATAAATGTTAACAATTATATAAATAGCACATGTGTAACTTGTGATATTAAATTTATTCGGTTTTGATCTTTTTCTCCAGCTTTTCAACTTTTGTCAACACTCTACAAAAAAGATCAAAAGCTCTTAAACCTAGTTACTAAAACTTCCACTCCTCTGAAATTGGGTGGAAAAATTTAGTTAATAAAAGTGCCTGCCAACTTAACTATATTGCAAACACTAGTAGCAATATATTCATGACAAAAGAGCTTAGTCTCTTCATGATCCGTTAATTAGAACAGCTTAATCTAACATTGAATCACACCCTGACTAAGTATTCAGGAACAAATAAACTAACATGATCAACATTATCATAATGATTACGTCTCGGATAAGCCTGTGAACCTCAGCTTGAGAATAACATGGTTTATAGAGATAATCTCCACTATGAGCCTCAATTGGTTCCATTCTCTGCTCCTTATTTTCACATTTAATGCCTTTCATGGGCTAGGATTTGAATTTTGGCGCTGCTGGAAATCCTCAAACAAAATTTCAGATGGCTCATCATTCAAGAGCAATCATATCTCTCAGCTTAGGAGTCTCCAAAATGCTTCACCAGATGACAAATTTATAGGAATAGACTTAAATACTGACATCAGAAAACCCTCAGAAAAGCTCACAATTATCAAGTTAGCCTAACTACAACACACAAGCCACTTCAATTTTATACAACTTTTTGATTTTCACAGAGAATTGAACAGAAATTTCCGGAGTAGAAAGTTCGAAGTACTCCTAAAAGATGCTGTTCAAAACAAACGTAAAGAACTCATTAACTCTTCTACAGTATGAATTAGCCTAAGGCTTAAATCATGTTAAATAAAAATAACAAATTCCAACAAAAACTCTTTTTTAGCCAAAGAAATCCCCATTCGAAGTCGAAAGGTTACCAATATCCCTCTACAGAAAAGATCAAATTTTAATTGGGAGAATTGTAAGCATCAAGTCTTATGGATTGTGGGTTGATTTCGGCTGCACAAAAAATGGTTTCCTACACATAAAAGATATATCCGAAACTTGGATTGAAGACATTAACTCACTTTTTAATTTAGGTTGGAATCATTTGAATCCCTTTTTTAATGACAGATTTAGAAAATGTTTGATTTATTCATTTTAGGTCAAGAAATTGTTATCAAGATTAAATTTTTGGATACTTCAAGAGGGATCATAGGCTTAACTAATTTAGAACTACAGGAAACGCAGAAGAAGCCTATAAGCCATCCCTTAAGCACCCTTCAGGTTCGCAACGCCATTTGTATAAAGTAGTTCCGACTTTAAAATTTTCAATATTATTCCACACCTTACCTCAGGTTGAAGATTATATAAGGGGTAGAGTTAAAAAAATAACTAATTATGGTATTTTTATTGATATAAACTCTGAAGTTGATGGTTTTCTGCACATCGTAAGCTTAAATTACTACATTAAAAAAATTATTTTGAAAGATATTAGCCATTTCCAATGCCCACCAGTCGGACTTATATAACCCAATGAAGGATGGAAGACGGCATTTACCATCCCACTATTATAAACTCAACGACATAATTGATCCACTTTATATAAAGGGAATAGATCTTGTAAGAAAACGGTAAGCTTTATAACAAATATCTTTTAGCATTAGAGACGCAAGAGTAACTAATTATTGAATCTTATACGACTGAAACATTCTTATGATTATGAATTTTTAGTCATATCTCCTAACTTGCATTCGACCAAAAGCCATTTCTATTATTAAATTTCCACTTTTTTATTTCTAAATCCCCATACTAACCATAATATGGTTAGAGTTCAGTTATCCGCACGCAATTATGAAGAAGAATTAAACCTCAGGCTTGATCTAGGAAAAGAAACACCAGAGGAACAAGACAATTACGCACCTACAAAAACATCTTTTCATCAACGCACTTTATTAGATCCTACTGAACAACTAAATCTACTAGATTTAAAGGGATCTATGGGTTTTAGAAGGTATTTTATGCGCCTATATAATAACATTTTATTCATATATACTTAACTATTAAACTGTAGTCTTTCGGAGAGTCTCATACACCCTGGAAAAAGAATAAATCCCTCTACTGAACTATCATCTTTCTACATAGGCAATTCACGTAACGCCTTATCAAAAAGCTCAATTTATGAGACTAAAAATATAAAAAGATACAATCAATTGCCCATTTCATTAGAAAAACCCCTCGAAGATTATTCTCACAATACTATTGATAATGCAATTGATGAAATTCGATTTCGCTTATCTAATTATATGCCACAAACTATTGAAGAAGAGGAATATGGAAATTCATTTGAAGAAAATATATTCAATAACTTAAGAATTGTATTAGGTAAATTATATTTGACAATTTAAAATCTGCCTACATTCTTATTCGAAGCTGCGGAAAATTTCTATACTGCTCAAAAACAGCACTTGATGTTCATAAATTACACTTTCTTCTTGTTATTCCCCTGTAAATCATAGAATCTAAAGAAGATAAACTATTGGACGAATTCGAGCTCGACCTACCAAGGTTTTTAGCTAACCTTGACCACTGGGATGAAGCCACCGAGCGTATGTAACTTTTTTGATTACACCTATCTAGATTTTATAAGCAGCAGATAAAGTACAGGATCATATGTCTAATTAAATGAAAAATTATTTGTTCCTTATTACATATTATAAACTACATCAACAACCACCTTCACAAATAATAAAATTTAATAATTAAATAATTTTCTAGGCATTGCACCACTTATTTTCAAGGACAGACATATTTTCAACAATGACACGGATGCTCATCTGAGAAAAGGTTTCTAATAGCACTATTGAAAAATATCGAAACTAATTAAACCTTATATTTTTATCTAGGATCAATGTCTAATAAATCTCAGTCATCAATAATGCCACAAAATTTCAATTTAGGGTCGAGGTAATATTTTTTTGATTAATATATTTTATAACTATTTTAAAGCAATTTCTATACTTATGAATAAATTTTTTGTTATAAAAATATTCTAATGTTTTAGTTATTCAAATCAAGGAAATAAAAGTCCATTTAAAGGTCTAGTTGTTGAAAATAAGAAACAGGATGTTAACACAACTGAGAAACTTGAAGACTACACTGAATATTTCGAACTTTATAACCAGCCTTATGATCAAGGAGATAATGAGGTACAATCTGATTTGGGAGTTACTATGAGGCTGACTGAAGACAATTTTGAAATTTCGGAAATGAGCACTCCTAATTTGTATGATCACATCCATAACTCTAGCAATGAGATTAATTCAAATATTGATTTTGAACAAGACGGACTAAAACCTGATATTGATATAGAAACCGATAATATTGAGGCAAAGGAAGCACATCTTTATGTTGAAAATTTAATAAGAAAATTAAAAAAAGGCCAATATATACAGTCACATCTCAAACACGAAATTAATGATGGTCACTTTAGCAAAATGAAAAGCGAAATTTATAAATCTCAAACATTCAAGCTTCAAAATAATTCACAAAGCAATAATAGCCAGGTGATTTATCTTCTATCTTTTAACGACTCAAATTCTTATGATCATAATATATTTAATTATAAAAACCATCAGGCTGAAGATATCTATCTCCTTAATGTAAATGAACGTTTTCCTGGAATTGGGTTCGATTTATCTGAAAGCTATATAAGTGGTCTAAGGGTAGAAGAAAATGATAAAATTGGTTCACAATCAAAATTTAGTACACGTGATACTTTTCCTAACAATAGTTTTTCCAGTATTAAGCATAGGAAGATGCAGGATTCCCATAAAACCCGAATTCATTCACTTAAGTGTAAATGGATAAAGGATTATGTCGATGAAGTGATGTTAAGAAAGAAACCAAGTTCTGATATTACAAACTCATCAAATGTGAATATTTCAAACAAATTGAAATTTTCACCATTCATTGGTCATAATGAAAGTAAAGATTTAGAAAGAATTAAAATAAAAGCCCTCTTAAGTGATACAACTTTTCAAGAATTACTTAAATTATCTGGACTAGACCATAGAAAACTAAGAGAAGATAAGTTGGATATAAAATTGCTTGAAAATTTCCCCAAAAAATTCATTTACAAAAGGCCAGGAATACGTGGGAGCTAGATAACCGAGGATACTAGTTCTAAATACAAGCACTTTTTATTTCCTACAACATTTTCATTCAAATCGAGTCTCCTTGAAAACAATAATAACGATACATTTCTTATTAAATTGTAAACAAATTGTCAATAATAATATCTTTACTAAAGTAAAGGTTGTAAATATTTAACAACAATTCTTATAGAATTTTATCAAATTTAATAATTTTATATAAAGTTTCATCTTGATGGAAGAGTTCTTTTGATTATATCTTTTTAAAGTTTACAAGTTTGCGAGAGAATTCTACCCATATTTTCTATCAGAATTCAACGAATAGGATAACAAATCTTTACTAGTCTGTTATATCAATCATTTTTCCAAAAATAGATTATTTAATACTTTTATAGTTTAGTAGTGTAGGATAGATAATTTGAGAATTAGAAATTATTTTAATAAATTTTTTATTTTCTTGCAATAATTTAAAAGCTCAAAACTACTATCTATAACGACTTGTATAGTAAAACTAGACATGGTTTTGTATTTAAAATTAGAATATCTCAATGGACAAAGTGAATAGGATATCGATACTTTAGTTACTTGTCAATAAGGAATATAGAAAAGTGCAATGCAAGATAATTACTCCAGTATTAAATTCAGGAGTTGCATTATATATAATTAAAGCTTACGTATTAAAAAAAATATGCACAGGTGATATGATATGTAAATCAGGTAACAGAGCAAGTAACTTTATGGAATGTAACATTGGTGTAATTGTTTGATTATAGCACTACATAAAGGATCAAGTATTTTGAAACGACTTAATTAATTAAGCTTTTGATTCATAATAATTTTCATAACAAGTCGTTTATCAATTTAGGTGAAGAGCAATTCGAAGAATCAATATGTATATATATAAATAAATGTCAACTTATATGGCTCTTGTGTTTAGTTGTTGTATGTAAAATGGATGAATAGTGGATACGCGTTTTTAAAAAATGAACTACCCAGATTTGTTTATTAAGACTAAAACTATCACAAGTGTAAGCGTGTTAAAAATTGTCCATCACATTTTAATATAGGTTTTAATTTGCTTCATTTAGGTGCACAATTTACTCGTTATTTTACGCATTTCTGGAATTTTATGACACACCTTCCAACTTATGACCAATAGACCTGTTAGGTGGGTTATTTTCCTTCTAGGGTACTGCAAATAAAAAAAATGAAATTAAATAATTTACCAGCTTATTGAACTTCTTCTATTAATTCCTAACTTAATAATTAGCCAAAACGATAAACACATTTGTAAGTTTCTGGTACACTTAAGGATCCTATATTAGATCGAAAAAACATTAGCTTAAGTGGGATTTAACTCTCTACAAACCAGCATGCGTTTGCGTGTATGTAGGGATAAATGACAGAGCGTTTGATAGTAATACTCACTATAAATATTATAACTATTTTTAGCTTACTTACACTACTGCTATTTTATTTTTTCACCTGTGCACTAGATGTAACCAAATTGTTTTTTAGCTTAGTTACACCTAATTATTAAGTTATAACTTTTCTACAAATCTAAAGATAAAATTCACTCTTGAATGTGAAAATTAGGTAGAAAACAATTCGGCACCAAGTTTGATCCAAGTTGACTACAGGCTAAGGCTTAAGAAATAAATAAAAAGCTAAAAACAGTTGACTAGCATAAGTGAAGGTGTTAAAAACACTATAAATTACAATATATCCCACATCTTATGCATTCAGATACCACCAAATACCACCAAATGTCACCAAATAAAACTAATTTCCCCCAAATAACTTTTATGAAGCATGTTTCCACATTTCTTGAGGTGATAATTTCCTCTATTGTTATATTTCTGGATAACTTAGAACCCTAGTTTGAGCAATGCTACACACACATATATACATACACACTTCAACACACACACACACTCACCACTCACCCACGCATACACACATAATCACACCTCACATAAACGCATGTTCTTTTTTCTCTCGAGGTTATGGAAACCTTCTTGATTTCACAAGTGCGTTTACAATGTATAAACAAATAAATACACACACACTACTTCGATTTACCCACCTATATTTCGGAAAAGCTAAAAAAATCTTCTTGTTCTTTGAACACTTCATTCACTTTTACTTTCCCCAAACACATTCTTTTTTCCCTTGAATTGTAGCACAAACCTTAAGAAATCGCAACACTAAAAAAATAATTTTATTTATCTAAAAATATGTTTTATATATAATTCTCAAAACTAATTTTTCATAGAATTTCATACATAACTATTGAGTTTGTTATTATTATTTTGCAGCTACATAAGAAGATTGGAAATTATTTAACTTATTGAGGTATGATTACTTTTTATGCATTATAACCAATATTACTTAATTTTAATAATTTTAGATAATTTAAGTTTTTTCACATTTAAAGCAGCTATCACACAATACGTCTTCTTGCATAAAATTGGAAAACTTGAAAAGATATATTATAACACGCTTAGTACTACATCATTATAGCAAAACACCTTAATTATAATCCTTTTATAATATTTTCTTCAATAGTTAGGTGCTGCCTAAATTTATTACGCTTTACTTGTTTCCTTAGGGCCAAAACACATTCAATATGGAATCGCATGCCTTTTCACATCCACAGCCTTATACAAAGGCACCAACTTACATGGATGCTTCACAGTACTCATATCAGAACCCTGGCTCTTTTCAAAGCGTAAACGGGAAAATGTATTTTTTCCCAGCCATTGTCCAGGTATTGCTTATTCTTGATAAGATAGATTACCCAATAGTTTTTAGAATACTAAGATGATCAATACTTTTAAAATCTTCAATTTATAGACGCCCCCAGAGTTTAACAAAGCTCAAGGTTCTCCTTACCCGATTGACTGGAAATTTGAAAATGAGGCCAAAAGGGAACAATTTTACCCACAAAAACCCCAAACTATGATGTCAGGTGCACAAATGTATCATGCAACCGGATTTACAAATACTGCTCCATCTGGAAAACCAGATTTTATTGAAGCAATCCCACCAAGCACCCTTGGTGATCTCTCTGTCCATTTTACGGATCCTAGGCTTAATCAGGAAACTACCATTCAATACGATCACGTAACAACCAGAGAAGGAGAAGAAGCTCCTACTTATCCTGTAGATTTCAAGGGATATATTCCTGGTCAAGCCGGATATCAAGGAAAAGGCACCATGAACATGGAACATGCACCCAACGCTTACGCTACTCAAATGACTGCTATGTCTCATTATGGTCCCCCTCCAAACCAATACACAATGGCTCCACAACCCACTTATGCAATGGCTCCACAAACCACCTACGCAATGCCTCCACCAACAACCTACACCATGCCTCCCACCACTTTCAACCAATCCCATTTTATGACCTCAGTAAATCATATGAACAACCCTATGCAAAAATTCCCTTCAATTCAAACTTCAGCATTTGCAAGCCAATACATGCCTTCTATACCAAACGTTGTTCAACATGAGAGGGAAGTAGTACACTATGTACCCAGAATCGAGACTAAAGTTGTCGAAAGAGAGGTCTATGTTCCTGGTGATCAGAAAATATTCGTTCCACAACCTTTTAATGCTGATACTTATGTCATTGTACCTAAATATGAGGATGTTGAAGTGAAATTTGTAGTATCTGAAGCTGTTGTACCCGAAATTCATGAATCAGAAGATGTAATTGAAGTTGAGGTTTCCAAGTATGAACCTGATATTCAATATGTGGATATATACGTACCCAGACCTATTGCTATCCCAATTAAGGCCACTGGAGAATATGAACAATTTGAAACTCCAAGCAAAAAGGTTTCTCAGGAAGAATTCCAATATTCAATGGAAGGCATCAACCCACATCTAAGGGAAATTGAAAACTATAACATGGCAAATGAAAACATTTTCAAGAAATACATGGAAAATGCTCAAGAAATCGCTGCTGCTCATCATTTTGAACCACCTGAGCCAATGTTCTACAATAATACTCCATCAATTGAAAATGAACCTGCAAATACAAGTATGGAATACTCTGCATCTGAAGAAAAGATGGAAGATACTTTTGAATATAAACAAGAAGCCGCTGCCGAAGAAGATGAGGATGAAAATCAACAATATGAAGATTATGAAGAACAAGATGAAGAAGAACAAGAACAAGTTGAGGACGAAGAAGAAATGGAAGAAGAAGATGATGACCAGGAGGAACAGCAAACGCAAGCCGCTGAACAAAGTGCTGAAGCCGAAGCAAACTCATCAGAAGCAACTGAAAATCAGGGTGAATCAGCCAAGGCTCAAGCAGAAACTGCTTAATTTCAAATCATTACAATCACCCCAAATCACTCGTTTACGAGCATTACTTCGTGTTAATTTTTTTTTTCTATAACTTATATGAGAGCTTCACTTTGCTATTTAAATACTTGCTTGTTAATATGTCGGTAGTTTATTTGAATTTTTTCTTTTCTAGACGACATAATAAAAATTTGTGTAACATTAGTTTCGATTTGAGTTAGTATTTGTGTCTATTTGAGCATCACACTTGAGGATGTTGTGGGATACCCTGGTTGGTTAACCAATACTAAGCTAAATTATTTTTGATTATGAATATTCTTTACTATATGATATGTTAATTTATTTAAGGCCAAAAAATAATTCCCTTTATGCATTTTCCATTTTTACTGGTGATAAATTTTTGATTCATTTTATAATTCTTGCTATTTTACTGATATTATTATCTTTTTTAGACTTGATTTTTTTTTTCTTTAGTTGAAATTTTTAGTTGAAATTTTTCTTAATTTCATCATGTCAAATCTTATTTTAGTACAATTAAATTAAGTATTAGCAATATGAAAAATTATATTACATTTGATAATTGTTGAAAATAATTTTGACTTGAAATGAATCTCAAGTTTAATCACAGCCTATTCGGTGATATAAATCGATAGAAATGCATGATTTATTTTTTATCAAGTCTAGCTTTTGTAAAAAAGCATGAAATTAAAATTACGAGGTGATAACTATACTATAATATTATTAATATATTTATTCCTTTAATTTTTCGCAACAATAAACTTGTATCTTCAAAACTTTGAATTTTAACATTTAAGTAGATTTATTTCATGCTAAGTTTAAACAGTTAGTGCGAGAAATATGTGATTGAGGAAATATGAAAGTTGTATATTAAATTGTTATAAAATGAAATTTAGAAAACTTCACTAATGTTAACAAGGTAACAAATAAAAGATTCTGGGATAGTCTAGTTAGAAGCGTATTAAACAATACGAGAGTAACAAGAAACAGTCATTATCAACAACAAAATCTAAGTCTGTTTAAAATAAAGGCAGTTTGTGTATATAAATCACGAAAATGTTTAATTAATTAGTTGAACTCTCCTAAAACTTAAATATACTTGGTTTAGGTTACATCATTGAAGCAAATTACATTTTCATAAAATTCAAGCACAGTTGTGAATATATATGATAATGCACACTTGGGTATGTTTTACAAAAGTGTGCACACTCTCTCAGGTACATGTTTATAAAAATAGTAAACACGATTTAGGTGCTTGTGTAAAAATATATAAACAGTTAGCCATGCTGGATATAAGAATCAAGTAAATTGGATATGTACCTAAATTGTTGCAAAAATCTTTCTAAATCTTACACTCATCTGATTTTTGACAAGTAAAGTTTTGCTTATAATTTCTTTGGTGTATAAAAAGCTTATTTAATTTAAATTGTTTTTAACGTAATCAAAATGGCATATATGTTAACCGATGCAACTAAAAACAAATTAATTAACTATTTAATAAACAACACAAAAGAATGGGATAAAAGGTGTGTGTGTTAATAGTCTAAATTAATGTCCTATATGTGTTATTAATTTTACTTTTTATTGCTCAAAATCAATAGTTTATTTGTATATGATGAAAATAAATTGCTATTTGTGTTTTAAAATTTGTATTTAATGTGTGTACCTATTTTACAAATAATATAATATTTATTTGTATCTGCTTAACAAATTACACAACATTTGTGTGTACTAGTTTTATAATAAATTATAAACTGTAGCTGTATATGAAAAGCATAATTTATGTCTATTGTGTGTTTGAATTAAAAATTTTAGAGCATGTATTAATATATGAAATATTATAACCTTAACTTAATATTAAATCTGCAGGCGTAGTCTAATTGGGATCAGCTCGTTGTTATTTGATACACATTTGATTAATTCGATTTTCTCAGAGTCAATCATTCCATCATATATAATAAGTAAATTTATACAATTTTATATAGATTTCCCAAACATAGTTACACATAACACAATTCAATAGAAATAAAAATTTTCTCTCGGAGTTCAATATGTGCGTGTTACCTGTGTATATAAAGTAACTTATCTATGTTTTGCTTTAGATTCTTTTAAACTTAATTTTATTGTGTGATTAATTAATTTTTTTGTATGTATTTATGTTATCTAAGTGAGAGACATATACATATTCTAGCTCACTAAGATAATTTTTGGCAAATAATCAATTTGTATGTGGAACATATGGTATTTCTACAAAATATAAAAATATATGTGTGTGTGTGTTTAGTTGAATATAGGTGTATTTATATAATCTTTATATTTATATATATATATATTTGTATATTCATTCACAGTAGACGAAGCTATAGAAAATAATCAATATTTTGAAAATATTTTCAGAAATTCAATTTCTGAAATAAAAAAATTCTCTGAATTAAAATCAGCGTACGTTGGGCTTGGTGATAATCGGTCTGAATTAGCTTAATATTCATAATTTTACACATTTAACTTGTTTTTTTTTATGTAAATTTTATTAATACTTCTAAGTGTAAATCAATGTTCGTATGATGTGATGTGTATATATATTAATACTGCTGTAATGTGTAAATTCTTTCTTTTGAAATGCATAAAATAGTCCTACTTTTTGTGTTTCTGTAAAGGAGGTATGATCAATCTGGAAGAGGAGACTACATATTTTGGCTCAGATCCAAGAATTTACAAAACAATCCAAATTTGGCAAAGCTAACAAGTCGGTAAATACTAAAATTATATGTGTATGTTTATATGATGTATATGATTTACGTGCTTATAAAACGTTTTAGGAAAATATTTAAGTAAATAAAATAAATCATAGTCAATTAAATAACTAAATAACTAATTAAATATATATATATATACTTTATAGGGTGAATGATTTAATTTCTGCAATTGTTTCTACTGCAAAGCAAAGTAAAAACTTCAATTTGGAACTGAGAGAAACACAATTGGCATATTTCCCACGTATATACATATATATATATATAGATAATTGCACGCATTTATATATATAGACACAAATATTCACGCATGTATTTAGTTTAAAATTTTTACATTTGAATAAATTTACACACATTTAAACATATATGTAAACACAAATTTTATTATTATTGTTTTTTGTATTTTTAGCAAATGGCTCATGCTTTATAAAGCATAAGGATACAAAAAGTAGTAAGATAATCCAAATAAGCTTGCTTTACGTATGAATGTGTATAAAATAAAATAGCTATGAATAATGTGTGTATAAAGCAGTGTAAGTGTGTGAGTATTGGACAATCAAAACTTGTAGCAAAATCTAAATACTAAATAATGCAAATCATGTGTGTACTAAAAACATGTATAGATTGAATTTTTGCAATTTAATGTAAAGGGTCTAAATCATGCTAATTAACGCGTAGATTCTAAGTAGCGAGTATATCTTAGTTGTGTATTTTGAAACATGTATCATTAACAATGTGTATATTCATTTAGAAATTAGTTAATGAACATAAATTAGTTTAAACTATTGTATTTTTAGATCAAACACCTTCAAGATACATAACTATGATTCTTTATCTTAATTATAATTGGACTAAAGAGGTAAATTGTTATTTATTTTTATAAACATCTAAATTATGTTATTATAAGTGAATTTGTGTTAAGATAAAAATGTGTGTAAAATTATCACTAATTTTTGCATAAAAATTCAAGCAAGGTGGCCAATTAAGAATCACGGATGGTGATGAAATACTAGATATCCCACCTATTGAAAACCGGTACACTTGCAACACGCATAAATATGTGCTTGTATGTATTAAACTATTAATTCAGAGCATTGACACAAGTATATTTAAATAATAGATTTCACCCACATATAAATACTCACCTATTAGATACTTACAAACACGTACACATAGGTTAACATACACATACACACACGCATACACAATTATAGTCAATAGCAAAGCACAACTACGCTGTAACTCTTACACACACAAGCACATTTGTTTAATAAACTTACATCCATATATTAGTACACATAGGTAAACACACAAACACAGACCTGAATAGACAACACTCACAAAAAACACCCTCAAACACCTAACCACCCTCGAACACACACCTTGATACACACATACACCCTTGCACACACACACAACACTCATACACAGGAACACAAACAAACATATAAACATACCAATTTGATTTATGTGTGTAAATATAGCTTAGTAATATTCCGAAGTGATTTACTATTACACGAGGTGTTACCAAACTTTGGTGATCGGTTTGCAATAACATTTTGGATTTGGAAAACTTAAAAAAGTCCTTTAAACATTTTCTAAAAATTAATTAAAAAAATAAAAAACAAAAAAACAAAAAATTTTGATGTGTGTACATACACCTACTTATCAATACTAGTCTGCAAAACAATCTATCATTTACTATGTTTAATATATAAATACTAATAGTTGAATATTCCTACATATATATTTGGAAACTGAGTATTGCATGTGTTATAGCTGAACAGTGCATGAATTGAGCAATATGTGTGTGATAATTGAGTAATTTGTGTGTGATAATTGATAATATGTGTAAGATAATTGATTAGTATGTGTATATGGATTGAGTAGGATGCATTATGTAAGAATTGAGTAGGGTGCATGCGTGAGGATTAAGCAAGGTGTGTGTATAATAACTTAGTAGTATGTGTGTAATAACTAAATAGTGCATGTATGAGAATTGAGCAGTGTGTGTGTGATAGTTGAGTGTATATGTGAGGATTGGATCGTATAAGTATATACTGATATGTGTGTGTGTTTGTTTATTTTTTATAATTGAAGAGCGTGCATTTAGAATGTATCTAAATGAATGTTTTAGTTTGAGGGTGCGTTTGATGATTTTGGTTATATTTGACTGTGTAAACTTGAGAACAATTTAGGCATAAGTAAGTTAAATAATTTTAACACAAAATATCATCAACATTTTAAATTCAATATTCTCTCAACACTTCACAATTATAACACACTCACACGACAACCTTGCATAGACCCAAATAAATAATTTATTGAATATATACGTATTATATGTTTGGAAGGCTTTAAATATTTGTTAGCCTTCTTCACCATAGATCTACTTAAACACAAAAATACATAAATTTACACACTAAAACACACCAATACACCCACAAACATATACTACTCCAAGCTCCTTTATATATATATGTATTTGCATGCACTCACACATAGCTAAACTAAATCTAAGGATATGTATAACACATGCACAAGCATATACATATTCATACAACTAGCACACACACATTGCTAGGTTATACTCATACCAAAAAAGTACCCTCACACATACACCAAAAATCACCCTCCACAATCCAAAGCCTCCAACATATTTACACAAAAAGGCTCGTAAGCCTAGTTTAACACACATACATACATACACACACACGCATACATAGACCAACAAAAACAGACACAGACATACCTATATAATACACACACACACACAAACAAACACACACATTCACAAATACAACCTTAAATATCCATATACCTACACATATAAACCTTCCAATAAAAATCTCTTTAACATAATTTTGAATTATCTCTCTTCAAATATCATACATATCTACACACACATTAAAAAATTGTAAATTGTAAAGCTACACACAGATATCAAATTTCCAAATTGTTAACCTATACACACACATTGATCATTTTCTTATTTACACATTTTTTTTTAAAACCTAAACCAAAAAATTCATAAACAAAAATAAATTGATATATGGTGCAGTAAAACCATCAACAATTATTTGATAAAAACATCAAATAAACTGTAACCTATAAGTATGTCTGTTTATATCTCTATAATTATTATATATATACTCGAAAATTATCAAATCATATACTGTCTTACACATTTTCTTCAATCATTTGTTAAGGGTGATCTTCTACATATATACACACACACACAATTACACAACCACACACACACACCATTACGCAACTAAACACACACACCAATTTTACAACTTCGCTCATTTTAAACCACTCCAACTCTACACACACACATTGTTACACAACCCTATAAACACTTTAATTTTACACACACACAAAACTATACACCAATCCAGCCTCACAACAGCACATTATCCACACACATGATTATAATATACCCATGATTTTACATACAATATTTTAAACTTGAAAACTTAGATAATTATAGTTTGGTATCTTCAAGAAAATGTGGATACCTACACACATCTAAGTATACACACATTTAGATGCTCATACATTTAAACACAAATACAAATACACACACATACACTTATGCATATACTTACATATACACACACATACATATACAAACACCTATACATATAACTACACATACACATACACTCACACACACACATAAAGATGTGTCTATTTACATAAACTTATACACACACACATACATAAACATATACACATACACACAAACATACATGCACACACACACATATAGATATAGCCACACACTAAAACATTTTTTTCAAGTAAATGAGAACACATGTTATATGTGTGTAAATACACACTTAGATAACCCTATCTATGTATATAAACATTGATTATATTTGATTTAAACACACCATATATATATATACACACAATTTTTCAACTAATATTTTTTTTACACATCTATAATAACACATTACAAGTACAAATATAAAACATCAATTCACACATATACTTGTTGCCACAAACTAACACATATTTAATATTCATGCAATCACTAACAATCTCAGCTCATTTTACACACTATTTTATCTACAGGGAAATAAGTACAGACAGACATACGAACTCATATATCCCTATATGAACACACACAGAATCAGATTAATCAATTGTAATACACACACACACACATATATATACTCTTTAACTATTATTAAATAAAACAGATCAAGCTCATTGATTTATTATATACATACACGCACACACACACAAAGACAAATATATATATTTTTGCAAACATACAGATAACTTCATCTTGGTTGTGATACACACAAACATCCGCACACATCTACACACATTGATTATTGCACACCCCCCCCCTAATCTCATGATGTATAGGCATATATAAATACACTATAAATATATTTTTTTAGTACGTTTATGTGTGTGTGTGTACAAAAAAAAAAATGGAAAATTCAATACCGGATTCGGATGAGGTATTGGATACAATCTTACCAGAAGATTACACACTTGAGTTAATACACACACACAGTATAAGTAGTGTGTTAAAGGAGAGGATATCTGCATTTACAGCACTACGATATCAATTTGTAAAATTAGGTAAATCTACACACATACACACAGACATATCAACACTCCATGAAACATATGAACATCAATTTACAAAATTTATGAGGGAGAGCAATGTAGCAGCACAAACTAAAGCTACAGAGGCGTTTTATGCATATTTAGATAGTTATCCAATTTACACACTACAGTCTAAAGAAAACAAACACAAATGTGAAATAATTATGGAAATTTTAGTGGATATACACTCAATTTTACTCAATAAATTAGCTATATCTGTTAAAGGTTATGAGCTTGTTTTAGAGGTATTTTCCGTGGCTATTGAAGGGATTGGTTCTTACACACACACTGAATATACAGACAAGAAAAATATTGAAGTTATTTTTGATCTATTAAGACACACACTGGCTGAAAAATTAGCTACTGCAAAAAATAAAGTAAATATGATTAAAGGTACACACCTTAAAACAGCCTCTTCTATATTAGGTATGATGAAACGCCTATTTATGGATTTTGGTGTGTGTGTGTGTAATTTGAGAGAATTTTTAAGTGAAATTATTAAATTTCAAGAAATGACTGATAAAACAGCCCGTGAACATTTTTATGGCTTACTCGTTGAAATTGTCAAACACACACAAATCAAAGATTTCACTGAATCTATTCTCAGTGAACTACAACCCCAACAACAGGTGTGTGTGTGTGTGTGTAGTGAGAGAGGGGTGTGTGTAGTGAGAGGGGTGTGTTTAGGGAGAGGGGTGTGTTTAGGGAGAGGGGTGTGTGTAGTGAGAGGGGTGTGTGTAGTGAGAG
>JADHZB010000936.1:0-10014 GCA_015657535.1 Nephromyces sp. MM_2019
GTATGTGTTTGACCTTGGTGTGTTGTGTATGTGTTTGACCTTGGTGTGTTGTGTATGTGTTTGACCTTGGTGTGTTGTGTATGTGTTTGACCTTGATGTGTTGTGTGTGTGTTTGATCTTGGTATGTTGTGCATGTGGTTTGGTATGTGGTGTGCTGAAGATGCATGTGATATATAGCTTTGCCTCTACGTATAAATTTACTCTCCCCCAGCAAAGTGGCAGGATAACGCAACTAACGTTTACTGAAGAATTACCTTGTGTGTGTGCTAGCTTCGGAGTGTGTGGCTAGATTTGGTGCTTTATACCTCGTTAAAGATATCTCTGTGTGTGCGAGAGCTGTGTATGTACAGCCTTTTCTGGACAAGTTTGAAAGATTAGCGCAGAAAATTTTTTTCTGACTATTTTTGCTAGCGGAAGAGGTTGTTAGGGTGTTAGGCTACTGTATGTACATAGCATACATTCTCTTATACACATAAAATTGTGTATAAAAATTGTGCCTTTCTGTATAATTCCACCTCATTTGCCTTGCTATATTCGTGTGTGTGGAATATTGAGTTCGTGATGTTTTCCTTTACAGATTTACGAGAATTTAAGCTTGGAGGTTAAGCCTGGCTATACTGTAGCTATAGTCGGAGAGTCTGGTTGTGGGAAGTCCACTATCATTCACTTATTAGTAAGTATCGACTATCTCTTGAATGGTGTGTTTCTATTGCTTTATGCTGGATGCATTTAGTTTGGTGTGTGCTAGTCTGCGTTTTAGTGTATATGTGTCGGTGTCTTAATTGGTGTGGGTTTTAGTGTGTGTTGGTAACCGTTTTAGCCTGCATTTCAGTGTGTGTGCTTCCCTCCTTTCTAGTGTGTACCCTTTTCTTCTTCATATACTATATTTTGCCATATCTATCTCTTATTCATAGTGCGAAGATACGTGGATAGCATGAAGAAGGGTGTATATACACCGTCATGTCTACTATGATTGGCAGAGCTTTATTGCAGTGTCGCTCTGTTAATGCTTCTGGAGCTATACTTCACGCTAGATAATTATATGCTTACTTTAAAGAGTCTTGTGTGTTGTTTGGTATTGTGTGTTGTTTTTACCGAGTCTTCTGTGTCACACCTCTTCCTATTTCTTGTCTATAGGAGCGATTTTATGATATTTCAGGTACTGCTAGCAGTAGCGCTGCTCTTCCATCAGACGGCAAGTTTATCCGCCAATTCACTAGTGAAGACGCGCAACCCGCTGGGAGAATTGCACTGGGAGATGTGAATATCAAAGATCTGAACTTGAGGTGTGTGTGTGTGTGTGGACTATATGTTTGTGCGTGTGCGCATGGCATGAGTTTGTGGCGTATGTGTGTGGCGTATGTGTGTGGCGTGTGTGTGGTGTGTATGGCATGGGTATGTGGTATATGTGGTGTGAGTATATTGGATTTGTGTGTGGCGTTTATGTTGTTGGACATTTTCCTCTTGAGGTGTGTGCCACGCTCTTCTATCCTTCACTATTGCAGCTTCTTGCGAAGTAAACTTGGGTTGGTTAGCCAGGAACCCTACCTCTTTGGAGGCTCCATCATTGAGAATATCAAGATAGGAAAGCCCAATGCTACTTTTGTAAGCAGTTGTGTGTGCGAGTGCTTTGAGGCCTTAGTGTGTGTTGCTTGTGCCATCGACTTTGTATGTTTTTGTGTATGTGTGTTTTTGTTTTTTTATGTCCATGTGTGTGTGTGTGCTTCTATATGTATGTTTTGTGTGTGCGTGTGTATTGATCTATGAATGAGCTTCGCTGCTGGTGATTTTTATGCTTTATTGCAGGAAGAAGTGAAGGAAGCTGCTCGTATGGCCAATGCCGCAGGCTTCATTGAGCTTTTCCCTGAAAAGTATGACACTCAAGTGGGTAACTTAGGCTTGAAGATCAGTGGTGGCCAGCGGCAGCGTATTGCTATTGCCAGGTCAGTTGAAGTGGTGTATAAGTGTGTATTCTGTGTGTGTCACATGTGCTCCTTGTGTGTGTGATGTCTGGTGCTTGTGTGTACTTTACGATTTCACTTTCTCTATTTCCACTCCCTGATACTCCATCACATCTTACATAGCTGCTCTATGTGTGCGTGTCGTCACAATATACTGATTTCACTGCACACTCACCACATCTCTTGAAGGAAAACTGAGCTTTAAACAATGCTCTCTTGTATATGTCCTATATACCTAGGGCTCTCATTCGCTCTCCCAAGATACTTCTTCTTGATGAAGCCACCTCTGCACTCGATTCAGAGTCTGAGAAGATAGTGCAGGATGCCTTGGATGCATTGACTACTGGAGGGAAGTATACGACTATAGTCGTAGCTCATCGTCTGTCCACGATCCGTAACGCAGGTTAGCTTTGCGTGTGTGTGTAATGAACAAGGGTTTGCTATTATGAGAATATAACATTGGCAATTATGGATATACGGCTTGCTCCTGCTTTTGTGTGTGTTGTAGCTTTGGATGTACGTACACACGGATTAAGGTGTCTCTTACTTGGTGTATGTACCGTGTATAGTCTGAGAGTTTCAGTAACGTATCTGCACACATGGCTTGCAAGTTGGAAGCATTACAGATAAACTTTTGTGATTGTTTCTGATTCTTACTCGGATTCTCTGTGCTCTTCATAGTTATGGTGTGTGTTTTGGAGTTTTTGTTTTTTCTTGTTGATGCTATATGTGTGTGTTTCTTTGCTCATTTTTATGTTGTTTTGTGTGTCCTTTGCTTTGTGTGCCTATCAGAGTCTCCAAGCTTGTATGTATCTCTCTTTAACGATATATCTCTCCCTGTGCATGTTTTTGTGTCTAATTATGCAATTGTTTTCTGTGCTTGCAGATAAGATTTTCGTCCTGCGAAAGTCAGCAAACAAAGGAAGTGCTGTCATAGAGTCTGGCAATCATGACGAACTGATGCGCATTGAAGGTGGGCACTATCGCTCACTCATCAATGCTTCTTAGTGTGTGTGGAATGAAGATTTTTCCAAGCTTACGCTTCCTAATACTCTTTAGATGTTAAAGCTTCTGTATCAACCGTTTTGCTGCTTAAGATTTTGAATAAACTGATGTTTTCCGCTTCTTCGATCATCGAGTTTTTGTCCTTACCACTTCCTTTGCTTTCTGCTGTGCACGCAAACTTTGCTTCCTTGGATAGTTTGAGACGCACACACGCACACATAGATGTACGCCGCAAATATAGCAGTTTTTGGACTAGAAGGTGCGTTGTAGATGCAGTAGATTTTGAGCATCTTGCCTTGTGTTGGCTTGATTGTGTTCATTTGTGCCATTCGCTTTCGAAGCTCTTAACTATGGCATGAATTTGCGAATCATGACTTTTATAGGCCTGTAAGTGTAGTGTTGGCTGTATTGTGTAGGTGTGTGCGTGCCTACTCACGTGGCCATGTATTTTTGTCCGCGTAGACGTGTGTGTGCTCAAGTGTCTAGGACCTCCGCATTGTTACCAGGTGTGTGTTCTCCCATCTCTCTCTACGCATCATACCATATCATCCACTGCCTGGATATAATGTGAAGCAAATTCTCTCCTTTTTGGTTGCTTTTACCAGGAGTTAGCACCTGTTTCGTGCTAGAGTGTAGGTACACGTCTGCTGCCATTATATTACATGCCTTGTGAATGCTCGAAGTTTTATGTGCCCAGGAATGCCCGTTTTGCTACGCATAGAAAGTCGCGAATTTTTAGGAAAAAATGTAGAATTTTGCTTAGATTTGCATGTTTTCTCACTTGTTTTCATTTCTTACGATGAATTCCTGCGAATTCTCATATTTTTAATGCTAACAGTTTAATTTTATAACGAAGTTTGATTCTTAGTGTGTCCGAATTTGTTCTTCGTGTTCAAATATTTCAAGTTTTTCTCGCTCTATCCCATTTGAGGCGGAAAGTGTGGAATATGCTCCGGTGACATCACGCTATTCCCCGCCAAAAATAGGGCAGAAAACTGTATGCGATTAAGATAAGCACACGCATGCTATGGGGGGGGAGGTGGTTTGTGCACGCACACTTAGCGGGGGAAGGGGTGGCTGCCCCCTCCTTAAAGTCCCAGTACATGGTTTAAGCTGCAGCTCTGCAGCTTTGAAGATGAAAGCATGGACTTTGGTAATAACTGTAGGAGGCTCTTATACTTGTGTGTCCGTATGTGTGAGGATGCCTGCATCCCAGCGGGAAGCCTGATTTACATATGCTTTAGTTAAGCAAATATTCCTTAACTATAGCATATGGCTGTAATAGTGGGACATACTCCTAAAGAAGCTGGGGACACTCCTTGTGAAGCAAGTTGAACGTCTGGTGAGTGTGACAAAAAACTGATTTGATCAGAAGCCGCTATAGGCTTCGATTCATCGTGTGTGGAATTTAAACCCGAAGAAGCCAAGGATCTCTAGAATCCCAATTGCGTGTGTGTACATTGCCCGTATGCGTATACGCACGTGTGCGTATGTTGTGCATATGCGTTGATGCGTGCGCACACATCAACGCATATATATGTGAATACTCCAAACACAAGCATTTTGGCTCCACCAATGCTTTCCTAGCAAATTTTATCACCCTGAGGGATAGGCTTGTATGTAGAATGTATCGCTTTACTTTTTAAAAGCGTGTGTGCGAGTGGTTTACACTAACAGACGCTCCATATAAGCTTCCATTCGGAAAAGTGAAGACACTATTAAGTTAAGATAGCCAGCCATTAGGAGTATGCCCTGTGTGTAGGGGGCTAGGAGTCGTGCACTCGCTCATTCCTTGTCGTCAGGAACTAGCTGAAAATGTATGATACTCCCATATATATAAGCAAGTAATCCACCTAGCCCCACACATGCACAAGACCGTCATACTCTCTCAAGCTTACTTGTAAAGCTCCCACCCACATGCTAGGATATATGTACATGCACATACGCTCTCAACATGCCCACCGGATACTAAAATTGTATCTTCATAACTAGCCATCTTCGAGATTTCAACATGTCCATTCTTCAGTGAAGCCATTTGAAAAGAAAGTCTTCACGCACACGCGTAGGCTTACCAAAACCTGCGCTATTTCGCGGTAGAAGCTCCGCTAAAGAGAAGAAAACTTAATATACAGGGTGTGTGCGGGCAGCTTAATTAGCTTGAATTGCCTAAGATCTTCCCTCTGGAGTTTGGACATTCTTTGGGTAATCCTACTGAATGGCCTAAGGTGGCTGCTATAACATCATCAGTTGCTGCCGGAACGTAGTCCTGAATCTTCGCCGTGCTCCCTCCCATTGGGCAGCCAGAAGCAGGGCTATCTCTAGTCGAAGCAGAAACTACTGCAAGAAAGAATAGAGATATTTGTGCATGTTTTGTACCGTTAATGGAGAAAGAAGTGCTGCGAAACACACACAGGCGGGATGGAGGGAATGTGTTATGTGCGGCTATTGAGGAAGAAGTGCTGGGAAACACACACAGGCGGGATGGAGGGAGCGCGGTGTGGGCTGCTATTGAGGAATGCTTTATTAAGCTCCTGGAAATTACTGTATATCCATCAATACGCCCAGCTTAAGGAGAAGCATGTGTGTGCGTGAGTTTGCGAGGACTCCTACAGATGGTACGATTACTACAAGCTACCAAAAAGCAGTAAACAATAAAAAAGCTATTCGAGATATACGAAGAGCTTAAAGCTCAAAATTCTTATGAATAGACAAGCCCACCTGCACCGACAGCCCCTGCATCAGTTCGGTAGAAATTGAATACGACGATGTGCCAATCTCCAGTTCTTTTTGCCTTAATGCAGTCACATATCGCCACACCCGTACGACCATTGAGGCCTTTACAACGAAAGTGGAAAAAACGACAAAGAATAGAGAGTGTTGTCTTGAATATGAAGGCCAATAAAAGGAGACAAAAACGGCTAAAAAAGGGGAAAAATAACGAAGAAACAGGTGTGTAGGAGAGAAAAAAGGTGCCCTTGCTTTGTATATGTTATCATTCTTGTATGTGTGTCATTGTTGTGTGCGTTCGTCATTCTTGTGTGTGTGAATTTCTGTCATTGTAGCAATTTACGTCAATCTTATTTTTTGTGTATTTCCATCGTTGTGTGCGTTTGCGTCATTCTTGCGTGTGTTTGTGTGGTTTTCATGTGCACTTGTGCCATTCTTGTTCGTGCATATAAAACTTCCACGGACCATCTAAACTGGAAACCATAGCCACTAAAGGGTATTCAACGCATATAGGTCCGTTTTATTTGCACACAATGGCTAGTCTAGCATGCTAGCTTTAACTCAAAAAAAGGAGAACACAAGGCTAATTTGAGGTATCTTACCATATACATTCAATCTAATCCTGGCAGTTTCCTCCCTAACTGTGCCTCTCCAAAAAATTCCAAAATTAAGTTCTTCTCCCATCTCTAAGGCGATCTTCTCATTCTCCCTGAAAATTGTTTTCAAAACAGTGCAAATGCTTGAACCAAATTCCACTCTCCAACAAAAAAAACCTCATAAAGGCTGTAGAATCGACAGCCTGAAGGCGCTAAATTAGATAGCAATAAATATATACGCATATACCATGTGGTCACCAAAGGTGAGTGTGCTTTTAAAGATGGATTTTCACAGAAACTGATGTAGTTTGAACACATATTAACAGGGTTGTAAATGCAAAACCAGAAAAAAACCGGCACCAAATTCATACTCCCACAATCTACAGCAAATTGGAAAAAAACACCATAAAAATAACACTCCCTCAAGCTAAAGAAATCTCCAAAAACATCACCAAATTCACAATCCGTCAAGCTACACCAAAAATTCGATATATAATAGTTTGAAGCAATGTACATTGATCCAGCATACTCAGCTAACAAAAAAACCCACATGTAGGCGGAAAAAAAATAAAAACTCTCACAAATTTCCAGAAAAACCTCTTTAATTTTCGACAAAAATATTCAAAAAATAAAGATCAACTTCTTGGTTGATGCAGTTCTTTACCGGATCGCCTTTTGTGCCACCAGTACCGCTGCTGGATTGTCTAGCAAGAGGTATACTCCATAAATAACGCCTCCAAAAAACATAGACAAGGATGAAAGAAGAAAAAAGTGCGAAAGTGGATGACTTCTTCGATGGTTCGACGTTTTAAGCTTTTCAGCAGAGGATTGGAAGCCACGAAAGGATTGTCTGTTAAAAGTCAAAGAAAGTGTGCATGTATCATCATCAGCAGCAACGGCCTGCAACAATTTGTTCCGCGATTTTCTCATCAAAGTTATAGGGAAGGAATCTTTCAAAGTCGACGCTTTAACGGGATCCTTGTTAAAGCTCATCAGATTTCGTTCATTGTGACGAGTACCATAAGAAGTAACCGAGCCAGGCAAGGAAGTAATCGTGAAACTGGAACCAGCCGTCCTTGCATAAACGAGATCCTCTTCAAACAGCTTAGAGGAAACTATATAAGGCGAGAGATTAGTATGCTTCAAATGCCCATAAATCCCACAGGAGTGAAATGCTTCAAGACGGCAAGAATTTAACCGCGGGTCACAGCAATTACGTAAGAAGACATTAGCTTTATGAAGATCAGACTTTGAAAGTAGAGATGAAGAGGAAAATCGAATAAAAGATGCAGATCTGCCGGCAGCTATTTTTTGTGCGCCCATAATTTTTAAATAAGATGGTCTGATGCTACCCTCAAAAGCATTCATGATTTCTGGATTAGAAACGATGTATTACAACACACTTTTAGTTCATTTCTCTTCTATCGGTTTAGATGCTGCAACGAAAGCTACGGGCAGTTTTTATCAAAGAGCTGGCAGTCACTATGGAAGTAACATGAAATCTCTTGCAAAAACTATGGATTCAGGCGTGTCAAGCACGGCCAAATAGGAGGTAGTGGAAGGCGCATATCTGAACGTTGGTGTATATGTCGGTGTGTGTTTGTGTGTGTATTTGTGTGCTGGTGTATACGCGTGTGTTGATGTATTTCTCTATGTGCGTGATTCTCTATGAGTATGTGCTTCTCTATGTGTGTATATATGTGTGTACTGCTGTATAGACATCTGTATATGCGCGCAATTACTGCTTTAGCGGATTGGAGAACATAAGAAAAGCTAAACCAACCAGATTGCTGAAAAACTTCGTCATGAAGATCGCTTTTGTCAGCCAAATTACATTGTACGCTGAGCTCTAACAGCTGGGAATGGCTGTAACCTGATAAAGATGGGGTATTGCAATAGAGTGTCTCAAACAGAGCGTGTGAATATGCGCATGCGCCAACCTTAAACAGCAAGTTAAACTTTACAGGAGGATGAGCAGTTTAGGCTGGTGGATGAATGAGGAAGAAGAGGAATCAGTTGTGGCACGCACGATGCAGTTGCCATAAGGTTCGAAGAGTGCGAAACAGGCAGTCAATGGCGGAGGCTGCGTGATGCATCATCAAGTCCATTGTGATGCTTGTGGAATTTGATGTTCTAACATGAAGAACACGTGACACAAGGAAGGACAGAAATATCCCATGCTATCTTATAGAAATGCAAGCAGCTGGGCTCGCCCTTCGATATAGCAGCAACTGAGCTCTTTGAAATGCTAGCAGCTGAGCTCTTTGAAATGCTAGCAACTGAGCTCTTTGAAATGCTAGCAGCTGAGCTCTTTGAAATACCAGCAGTCCAGCCTTTCAAAGATACTTGCCCTACGCGGCTTATTAAGATCTGCGGAGATAACTGAGCAAATCAAGCGCTGCGGCACTTTTCTCCGCGGATGCGCCAACATGGTACCTGTGCCGCAGCCTGGCAGCAGTACAAGCATATGCTAGCTCCCTCGGTTTACTAGAATGTTTTAGGTTGTGTACATGGTGCTTTCGACTTATCGACACGATTCTCCTGCTAGTGAACTAAAATTATTTAATAAATACAACACACTGCACACATTTGTAGTGTGTCAGCTTCACAAAAACTTTTCCCTCCTGAAGCCACCCAACTCTCCAGCACAGCGAACTTGCGGGCATCGAGTGCTTCATTGTTATAAAAAGTTTGGTTCGCTTATTAGGACTCGAAGCTCACCTGCTTGCATCCTATAGAGGATCGTGCTAGGTATCTAAGCTTATGAAACTCAATATAGCTCCGTTTCCTGCATCTATTTAAAAGTACTAAAAGCTAACTTTTGTTCAGAGGCATTGGGTAAGCTGAGCACGCATTAGGAAAATGAAGTATTCAGAGTCAAGGCAGCACCTTTTTTCCCAATGCATCGTTTAAAAATAGTAGCAGCAGGTGCCAGTAGTTTTACCTGCGGCATATCCCTCGAGGGGTACTCCAACTTAAAAACGAAATACAACAGCTTGTACTAGCGCAACAGAGGCAGCATAACATACACCAACAAAGCAATCAACTTGCCTAGCTTGAGAAGGGTCTTAATAGCATTAGTTTAATATACTGCTAGAACCCTACAAAAAAACTTCATACAACGAAGTTGCACGTAATATATGAACTCCGTAAGACCTCAACAAGATAACGACCTTAGATGGATAACTATCTGTATTAGCGTAAAAGAGAAGCTGTGACTAAATTCACCAAAAAATTGAATACGCCACAATAAGCAGCCACAGAAGATATGTCCATTTGGTTCTGGGACCACATTACACCCACCAATGAGATTTTTCTATTATTTCGGTGCTTTAATCCATACGAACCCATGGAAGACAAAAAAACAGGAAATCAACCCTCAAGTGCTATTATTTTTGCATTCTGCAACAGCAGGGTAGCATGATAGTACTAACAATCCAGGATCTAGCAAAAGAAGCAAAGACTTTCCTTTCGTTGTTGAGATATGGACGGCGATAATACTTGAACTATCAAGCTGTAATACTGCCAATGACCGAGTGCACTATGGCATAAATAACGAGGCTTGATGTGATAGCCTACGGGACTTCCCGCTTATTGCCGTGCACGGCTTTCCTGGCGATCTTTGCGACGGTAACCGACCTCATCTATGAGTAGGAAGCATATTATGACATTCCCACCCATTATATTTACAAATATTGCTGTTACATCAACATCGTAAGGGGTTG
>JADHZB010000938.1:0-12869 GCA_015657535.1 Nephromyces sp. MM_2019
GTGACCCAAATGATGGTAAATATATAAATTGTATATTTGGATAAAGGTGTGAGATAGTTGGAAATACAATTAATATGTGTTTAGTATAAATGAGATCATTATTAAGCTACTTGGGCTTTATCAGATATTGTAAGGGTTTGAGAGTTAGGGATAATAGGAAATATGAGTATTTATATGTGTGTTTGTATGAGTGTGTGTATATATATATAATTGTGTGTATGTATATATATATTTAGGTAATAATTACCTAAGCCACCATTTCCAAGTGCAGGATCCTTTTCTAACTCTAAAAGACCCTCTAACTTCATCCCAAGTCCATTAAGTGCTTTTTTATAATTATCTTCCAACTCCATATTAACCATTGCATTTTGCATAACTATAAATGTGTGTATGTATACATAGTATATTGTATATATAAGTTTATGGGCATATCAAAAAGACTTAAAAGTAAATAGATATTCAAAGAAAGAGTTTATGAATCACATTATACCTTCAAAGATAATACATATATGAAAGCACTCTCATACATGACTCCAAGTAAGCATATATATATATATATATATACATATATATATATAGCCATACACACACATACACACAACAATACAAACGCACATACACACCTCTCCCAATAAGGAATTCGAGTGAAAGATAATAACAACGTCTGACATCAGCCTCAAAGAAAAAAATTTTGGTGTCTTGTAAACTTTCTACTAATCGGTCTCTGAGTGAATAGGCGGCTCCACTATAAAATGAAGGAGGGTCTAAGTTGAATCGATTACGAGCAATGGTGTGTTCCTAAAGTTAGTATATATATATATATATATGCAATTCATTAATGAGCAGTAGATATATTGTGTCATAATCAATCAAAGATGATATCACAGCTATTTATCTCATCACACATAATTAAGCAATTTATATAAACTTCTTAGCACATCTATAGTATGTACACCTTTACACATATATATTCAATTTAGTATACACATAAACACATTCCGCATACACACAAACACATCCCGCATACACACAAACACATCCCGCATACACATAAGCACCTTCCGCATACACGTAACACATTCCATATACACACAAACACATCCCGCATACACCTAGCACATTCCATATACACACAAACATATCCCGCATACACATAAACACCTTCCGCATACACACGCACTTTTATTCACCGCATACAAACACCCTCCGCCTCTCCCTTATACACACACCCTCCGCCCTTCCCCTATACACACACCCTCCGCCCTTCCCCTATACGCACACCCTCCGCCCTTACCCTATATACACACCCTCCGCCCCTCCCCTATACACACACCACATGATTAACAATAGAGCGTTGTATTGATTCGACACTATTGTCAGGATATTCGCCCATCAATTCGGTCAATTTTTTGTGGTAGTTGACGGCGTTTGGGTCGTCACTACGAAAAATTTCGGGCTGAAGTCGCGGGGCCCCACTAAGGGCGGCGATGAACGACCCTTTACGTTTGAGGTCGGGCGTTACATCTGAATTCGAATTACTTATTGGGATATCCATCGTGTGCGTGTGTGTGGATGTGTGTTTGTGTTTGTGGATATAGACAGAGTGTGTGTAGTGTAAGAATAATTTTCCGTAAACTCTTTAAATATAAGCTTAAGTTTCTTGAAAAATACGAATCTCTGTAACTGGAAAAAATATAAAATGTGGAGAGGTTAAAGTAATACTCAGTGTATATAGTATGTGTGACATGATTTGTTCGGGTATGTGTATTTTGTGTGTGCAAATCATCGTTCAAATACTTTTGGGATTTGTTTTTATGTGATTGTAAAAATCTATTTACTCGTTGTTTATATAGTGGGTGGGGGTGGGTATATATATACGGTGGAAAATCGTTTCCAGGATTTCATATGAAAGAAGAGTGTAAATTAAGTTTTTGTGTATAAGCCGAGTGGGTTTCTGTAAGTCGAGTGGGTGTGTGTAAGTCGAGTGGGTTTGTATAAGTCGTGTGGGTGTGTATAAGTAGTGTGGTTGTATAGTAAATACTGTAGGTGAATAGTAGTTACTATGTGTGAACAAGTTGATTTTGTTTACTTTGTGTCTGTAACTATTTTTTATATGATAAATACTGGATGTGAACAAAGCAGAAGTAGTATGTTTAAGAAATTTTGTGTGTGCATAACCTTGGTTTAAATAGTATGTCTAAAAGTGTGTTTGTGTATACCTTTTAACAGTTAAATAGTGGTTAATGGTAAGTCTATTTCCAATTCTGAAGATATAAAGGAAAAATAATTGATTATATATATAAGTGTTTGTAATTATTTCTAATTAACTCAATAGGTGTGTGTGTATGTGTAGAGATATAGTCATAGGAAAATTGGGGTGCTCAAATGTATCTGTGTATTGAAGGAAATGTGTATGAAATGCTCATTATTTTTTGCAATATTCAAAGTATATAAATGTACGAATTTATTGTAATGCTGTATGTATAATTATATTGATTGGATATATATTATGGGTAATAATTAATTGAATGTGGTTGTTATAATTTGCACACAAATTTAATTATTTTCAAAGTGAACAAAAATTGTACAGCAAATATAACTTTTGATCGAGTTGTCTACTACCAAATTCAAATTCATAAATTAATGTGTGTAAATGTACGCAAACAGCTCATTATATATATGTCTATGTGTGTATGTAAATGTGTGTATAGGTGAATGTGGCTTTAAGGGTGTGGGAGGGCATATGTGGGTGTATGTGTAAATAATGCTTTGACATTTAATGCTTGTATGTGTGTTTTAATGTTTTTAGAGTAATATGCATGTGAGTACTTGTGTGAAGAAAGTTTTCGGAGCTATAAGTGTGGATAGGTGTGTGTAGATGCTTTGCAATTGTGTGTTTGAGTATTGGGTGAGTTTGCATGTATTGAGCTTGTGTGTGCGGGTGTGTTGAGTGAGTGTGCATTAGTGCGTGTGTGTTGAGTAGGTGTGTGAGTATATGTAATGTGTGCGTATACATGTATGTATGTGTGTATGTCCCTGCCTATGTAAGTGTGTTAGTGTTTACTCGTCTGTATATAATTTTGTTTATTTGTATATTTGAGCCAGAGTGTGTCTAGATGTATGTGTAAACATGTGTGTGAATGCGTGTGTAAGCTTGTCTGTACAAGTGTGTGTATCTTTACAGTTGTGTAGTCAATAAAGCTTTTGTTTTTTTGTATAAAACAATAGTTAATTATTTTGTGTATGTGTAGTTTTACTAGTGTGTGCAATTAGCTAATAATTGATGTACTTTCAAATTTAGTAGCTACGCTTTACTCTTGTTGGGTTTGTCTGCGTGTGTGTTTGTTTGTAGGTGCAATTTTGTATTACTGGCTTATTTAAGGAAAATTTGAGTGCGTGTGTGTGTATAGTGTGTGTGTAATTTGTGTGTAAGCTTTGTGTGTGTGCATGTTCGTGCCTACGTGTTAATTTGTGAGCACTTGTGTTTCTAGTTTGTAAAGTGAAAAGTTTGGGTTTCAATGACTACTGTACATAAATATAAGTACTAGTAGTGAATGTGTATATGTGTCGGTGTTTTGAAAACAACTTAAAAGTAATCAACACTGTGTGTGTAAAATGTAACAATCTTATATAATTAAATGTGTGTGTGTTTAGTCACATTTCTCTAATCACTTAGTGCTAGAATTACAATATAAGTCTTAAAGGTCTAATTTAATTTAAATATAAAATTCCAAAGCTCTACTAGAAAATGTGATCACAAAATGTATATAGCATATATATATATATATATATATATAAACATGTATGTTATCATCACGCAAGCTTTTAGTAAACATGAAAAGTTACACATATATTTAATTACACAAATCCTTAAACAAGCACATACACAAGTATGTATTGGATTAAAACTAAATCCGATATACCTTGCATTTTAGATTGATGTAAATAGCCCTAGGTGATTTTTGGTGTATGGCACAAATTTTTTATTTGAATCATTTGCAAAATTATACCTCAAACATGTGTGTATAATTTATATCTAATACTAACAGATGTCATATATAAAGTGTGTAAACATTTTGTTATATTTATGAATTAAGTATATGGAACTTTTGCATTATGCTATATGTTGAATCTGTGTGTAAGGTATATTTAACTATATGATTTTTAGTAAAAATTCCAAGTAATTCTGTCTATTACTCTATTTTGTACACAATACCTGTCTATCAGACTGATTGGGACATATTTACACAGACCTTTAGCTTAGGCCTTATATATCTATGGATATTGATTATACTTAACACAATTTATTTTCAATAAAGTTTTGTGAATCATTAATATGTCAAGTATAATGAGAATATGCATAACTTTTATATATGATGTATCATTTAGGGTGTGTGCAAAGCAATGTTTTTGATTTCTTGGCCATGTATTTGGTGAGATATATAGATAAGGTATAATTTTATCTGTGTTTCTAAAAGCCTCAATTGCTTATATTTTTTAAATTTTGAATTTGTATGTGTTAGTATTTCAAGTCAGTATTACGATATACACAAGTTCACATGTATATTATAAATAAATCTAAATCATAATATTTTACTTTTATACTCCTCACTTTCTCCAATTTGTGGCTTTTTGTTTATAAGTTGATTATATTTATGTTGTGTATATATATAATTTAATTAGGGTGCAATTTTGTTTGTAGTTAAAATATTAAGAAGCTTGTTTATTATAAATAATTTTTGTTTTAAATATATATATATATATATAATATATACTAGAAGTTTGTTATTATGAAGTTTATAAATTTGATTTTTATAAATCCCTAGGCAAAATAAAATATAAATAGCTACACTGATTGAGCATAACCTATATCTAGCTATTTCAATAATAACACATAAATATAAAATATAGGCTATTGTGTATAATGTTATTTATAATTCTCTTTATATTAAAAATTAGCATTTTTTGAATCTATTTCAAAAAATTTTACTGTTGTATTCTTTTTCTTCGCATTTCTATTATATAAATATCTAATTATAAACACTTCATCAATTATTCTATCTGCTGATATAATTAAGCACATTTACAGTTTTAACATAGAGTTTGTTTAATTTGCTTATTATTGTTATGTAAGTTTAATATAGAAATTATTTAAATTTATATATAACTCACAAAATGTGTTGATTATTTACAAAGGAATTTATGAATGTAAATCGTTCGACAAATAGTTTAGTTTTATGCACTATGTTAACCACTTGTATAAATATATATACTTATATCTTACTTGGGATTTTTATATTTAATAAATATATTTATTAATGTTGTTTTTCAAAGATATTAATTTAAATTGAATTGAGTTATACTCAAGTTTATGCACAATAATTATCATATACATTCATATATTGAGTTATAAGACTTAAAATAATTATAAAAGAACCTAATACATAATGAATAATTATATACTTAAATTTAACGATTGTTTAAGCTTATATCATACGTAATTCATATTTATAACTAAGTAGCATGCTATCAACATTAGAAAGATAGTTGATTTGTAATACATTTTTATTTTGATTGAATTCTGGAATTGGGACTTTTATTTGATCGTGCCTAGATAAAAAATTCTTAATCGCTTGGATTGATTATTTAAATAGCTTTTTATATTAGAGCCTATAAAAGCATGTTGCTATAAGTGTTTTTATTTATATAACCAATTGCCAATTGATATTTATAAGATAGGTGTTTATAATTTAAATATATGAAACATTTTCCTATCAAATTTTCCATATTGGAATTTCAATTTTATACCAAAAATCAACTTGATTTAATTTATTTGTTTATCTTATTTTGATTAGTTTCTTCTTGAATTAAATTCTTTAATAAGGTTTGTTTCGGATAAAATATAAGTTGTTGATTTAAGTTTTAACTAAAAATTTTTTTCCGTTTCATGTTATATAAATATATATCATTTGTGTCTTTACATATATAAGCTTAGATTTAGTTCATTTCATAATTATTCGAATTATATAAATCATATATGTAAGGCTTTCAATTAAATATTATAATAAATATAATTGTTATTGTTTAATAGTAAGAAATTTGTAATTTTAGAGTTCATTGTGTATAAGTAAAAGGATTCTTAACCTTATTAAAAGTTTATATATAAATAAATTTTGTTTAATAACTTATTGTAATTTGGAAAATAGATATAAAAATTAACTAATTAAATGAATGCTTGAGTGATATGGTAATATATATATTACCATGTTTGTGTGTATAATAAAGTAGATGTTATTGTAATATAGTTCAAAACTTAAAATCAATAGATAGAATATTTTTAACAAAATCAGGAAAGGAAAAAAAAAAATCAGTAAAATTTACCCCATCTCTAATGTACTTTTATTATGTAATTTGTTATTTCGCCTGTTTCTAATTGGTTCTTTGTTAGTCTGTTTCTAGTACATTTTCGAAGAGTTTAACACATTCACCCCCAATAATTAAATTTATATCTTATGTATCTATCCATCTATTGTCAATAACTCGGATTAAGTGATAAATTAGTTGTTTCTTGGGTGTAATTTCTCCTAGTCAAAGTGTTTGGCTACATGATTACTTTCACATCAAATTTACTTCATCATATATAAATCAGAGATTCCATCTAATTTGCTTGTTTTCATAGATAAAAGTATGCATCCTGTAGTATTATGAGGTGAAAACTATTGATCTTCAGATGTAATACAGTTGTTACGTGTGTTTAAAAAATTACAATGAAAAATTTAAAAGGGTAATGCGGAGCTGTATACTTGTAAAGTCTTTCAGTAATTCAAGTTGAGGAGAAGAATGAAATATCAAGGCAAGATAAATTTCAATGTAAAATGATCATTTTGCCAAAAGAAATGTTCCAATTTTTGGAGTCCATGAGATGTTAGAATCTACAAATTTTTGTTATGATGTTATGAAATATCTGTTGCTCATGTTTTATAAAAAATCTGAATTCATTTGAAACATAGAAATAAATGCGAGCAAAATTTACTCGGGTCTATGTATTCCAACAATTGAAAATTTGATGCAATTTAATTAGAATAATTTCTGCTAGCCTCAAAAGTGATTTAAGACATTCTGTACATCAATCATCTCAGAATTGAATGATGATTTTTCATAGTCCTCCATGTCTTTGTTATTTTTAGTTTTAGAATTTGAGGTAATTCTGTTGGTTTGTTGTTGGAAATTGAGCTGATAAATATCAGGTATAGGATTTTGCTCTTTTGATGCAAACATTTCGAATTCTTCATCAATGTTAGCTAGGAGATTTTCTCCAGGTAGTGAGAGATTCCCAATACCCTTACCAGGAATGGATGACATATTTGATTTATATGTTCCTAACATGTTCCCATTAGATTGTGGGGTGCTTGGGGCAGTTTGAGTACTAGTATGTGTGATTGTAAGTGAGTTAGGGAAAGAATTGAGAGCTGTAAGATCAAGTGATGGAGAAGGGTTGCTGAATTTGAAATTATCCATGGAGAATATATCATCAAGTTGGAAATCCGATACTGGTTTTTCATTCTTTTTAACTTCTTCTGGTGCTGGGAGGTCTCCCCAATCGAATAAATCAAATTCAGGCTTTTCTTCTTTGGGGTTTTCTTTTGGTGAGATATTATTATTGGTATTACTAGGAGAATCTTTAGCATATTTTGTGTTCATTGGAATATTTGATATGTAATCGGGTTGTTCATTCCGGGGTTTAGATTTATAAGAACCTGTTTTTGATCGTTCTTGGCGAAAAGCTGTTAATTTTTTTGCCCATTTTAAGCTGGTAGGATGCCTAACCTTACTTTCATTGGCTTCCATCACCTCTAAAACATCAGGATTATTTAAAAGAACTTCAAGTGCCTCTTGTGTGTGGTTGTGATGTAATCGAAGTGCTTTTTTCGCTAGTTCCTCATCAAATCCTTGAGATGTTAAAGAGCTCAATGAGAGTTGGTCAGGTACAAAAGTGTTATCTTCAAATTGGTGAAGGCTTATATCACGGTCCCATTTCCTCAAAAGGTTTGCTGTCACGTCCAAAATAATCGGGTCATTTTCACTATATTCTGCTAATTCTAAGTCTACTTGAGGTTTTAATTCTTCTGGTGTCATCTCAACCAATGGGCGAAATTGCGTGGAGGGGGGTAAAACTAGTTCAAGGGTTTGTGAACAGGTTTGAAAGTATTCATATTGTAGTTGCTTAATCGTTTGTAATAATGAATCATAAAGATCACATCTATATGCTTCCAGCATCATCATCCACTCAAATAGTGGCCTGTCGACCTCTTTAAATTGCAATCGTGCAGTGTCTAGAGCTTGTTCCGCATAGTCTATTTCTCGCCTAATCTTTAAAGGTAGATTCCTAGGAATATCATTTAGTCGAGATGCCGCCTCAGTTCCCTCATCAATTTTCAATCCATTGTTGTTTTCAACACCTAATAATTGGTTTAGCTTTGCTTGGCACTGTTGAACATGATTTAATCGTTTTCGTCGGAGAAGTATGTTGCGTTTTATATCTTTGTTATTTGCTAGATGACTGTGTATGGGAATTACCACGTTAATTTCAAGGTCTCTTTGTAATTTTGATATAACAGAGATAGGTGCATCTAGGCGACCCATCTTATGCGAAGATTCACGGTAACGTATAACATCGGTGGTCAATACACGGTCTGTACCTTTCACAAAGGTCTGGACCATTTCATCTGAAAGCATTACCAACCCCTCACTCATTTGTTGTGCACCTAGCATATATCTATCAATCCCATAAAAAATACTTGCTAAGCTTTTGTCAAACTTGTAAAAATCACGAACAATTCCTTCAAATACAGGATCTTGGTAGTCTTCTGAGCCAAGGAAGCTCCAATTGCGTAAAGATTGTAACGGTTGTATAGGTTGTGCCATATCTATATCTAAAATGGTTCAAGCGTGATTTGTAATTCTGAAAAAATTGAATTTTAAAAGTGAGCATTGTTAATATGAAATGATTTATTTGGTAAATGCAAGGCTGAATATCTAAAACAGAGAAAGAAACATGTTTAATTTTGCTTTGAGTACAAAGTCTATATACCAAGTGCAAAAATTGATGGATTTGATTTTCATTCAATATTGAATTCAAGTATAGAAACAGTGTGGAAAATTTCCGTCTGGTGGAATAAAATAATTTTAATTTCTTGCTAAATATGATAAGTGTAAATAGTGGTTTTTAAGCTGTGTATATATTGTGAAGACTAACTTATGAGGGGGTTACCCGAAGTTCTCTGAATATGTTTGATAGATAAACGAATGAATGGTGTAAAAATGTATTCAGATCCTAGGTAATAAGGAAGTTCCTATGTATATATGTCTTGCTGTATGAATTTTGAAAAGTATAAGTAATTTCGATGACTATCAGTTATTGATGTATAAAAGTAAGCATATCACGAGTCCATTGAACTGTAAATGATTAATTAAAGTAGTTATGATGTAAAGGAGAAGAAATTAAGTTATTGAAAAGGTGGTGATCATTGTTCTCATACAAGAGTAATCATTACTAAAAGTATATAGAACGCAAAATGGACACTCTTAAATTAGTTGGAGAAAAAATTATATATGTGTAATTTCCAAACGTGGCTGGTTAGAAATATGTTATGCGTGTAAATATTATGTATATATGGGGTTTGTTGAGCTAGATTAAAAGACTCAGTTTAGCACTAATACACCAAAGCAGGTCAGAGGAAGGGTTAAATTTTTGAAATGTGATGTTTATAGCAAGTATATATACATATTTATATATATATATATATACATATATATATATATATGTATATCATATGTTGTGTGTACATTCTAGTTGAAATATAACATTTTTCAGCGAATCACAAAATATTAGCTATGTCTAACTTTAAGTAGTGTGTAACAATGTTATGTGTAAACAATGCAAAGTAATAAGCATGTATGTGTGACTGTGTTCATGAGTTATGATGTATGCGGAGTATGTAGGTAAAAGTTTAAACATTTTATAAACTTGGATGTGTAAAAGTTGAAGTGTATGTAATAAATAAGTTACACAAGTTTTGTCGAGTGATGTTTGCTATGTGTGTTTTTAAAATGATGTGATTTTTTAATGTTATAATGGTTATGTATGCAATATATGTGTAATTTTATGATGCGTGTTTGTGTGGCACTGTTATGTGCGTATGTGTGGTGATGTTATGATATGCATATGTGTGGTGTGTTGTGGTGTGTGTGTAACAAACAGCACGATGTGGAGTGTGTGTGTGACCATATGATGTGTGTGAGGTACATTTTGATGCATGTGTGTATGTATTTTAAGGTGCATGAATTTTGTTATATTAACACATCTGTGTGTGTATGTGATGTTATGTATTTATGTTTTTTGTTACATAAAATTTGCACAGATTTTGTTTAAGAAGCCTGTGTGTAGTATTAATATCTATAAGTTTGATTGGAAAGCAAATGCAATCAATTCAGTACAGACTTTTGTATTTAAAAAATTACATACACAAAATGTGTGATTTGATGTGTAAACACAATGAATTACACTTTGTTTTTACAAAATATATTTCTAAATTAAAGCATAAATAATCAAGTTTTTGAATTTTGCTTTACTTAAATTATTTAACATTGAAAAAATATCAATTAAATGTGAAATTCAAATGTGTAACATCGAGTTTGCTACTTAATGTTGTTTGTATTGTGTTATAAATTATTACTAAATTTGTTGTTTTGAGATTAGTTTAAAAAAAAATAATTTTTTTTGAATACTATGGCAGACACACATATTCATATTATATCACATATACACACATCCATATAATACAAAACACACACAAGTCTATATTATGCTATACACACACATCCATATAATACAAAACACACACAAGTCTATATTATGCTATACACACACATCAACATAGTACCACCACACACACACTCACATATACGCATTAGTCTAGAAAGCACACACAGTGAATCTAAACACCAAAGTATACATATAAGTATTATATACACACACATAGACATGAATTTCGACATAGTAATGATTTAAATGTATACATGAATAGATATTTTCAGATACAGTGGGAATAGTAGTATACACACACACCAAATACACACACAAACGCAGACTAACATGCAGACATTTCAACCCCAGTACTTTACCCATATAGACACTACACAAACATGCATGCATACCTATGCTCACACACACACACTCAATCACTCACTCACTCCACTAACACATACACATACACACAACACATATGCACTACAAATACACAACACACACATCAACACATATACATCCACACACACACATCCACACACACACATTCACACACACACATACCAACACACTTTATCATATACTTGCTAGTACACATGAAATCATCCCAATTACTTATATTATGTGTGTACTAATTCTCACCTTTCAATTTTGAAAGCAAATTCCTTAATAACAAATCATTAAGTAACTACATAATAGATTTATATATATTTAAATTTTACACATTTTTGTGCTTGAACTTTCTAGTAACACAAGTGTGTATATTTAAACACACAATACCTGTTAAAATGAACAAATTATAAATCTAACTATACACAGGATAGATTAATAATAATACTTACATACACGCTAACATAATACCCACACACACACAGACACCGACTTACCCACATATATACACACACTCATACAATCACACACAAACTTACACACACACGCAAACAGGCCTACGTATATACATATGCATACATATATATATTTACAGGCCTATTATTTATATAAATAAACAATTGATGTTTTATTGAGATATGCCACATACCTTTACTACACACACAATTTATCACACATATAACACACACTAAAAATTTATTTTACATAACAACATATCTCGTTTAAATTCATCACAAACTTACAAGCAATACATACACAAACACACTCACACACACACACACTAAACACAACAACCACACCTTACCATATATCTAACTCGCTTACACACACGCCTTCACTTATAAGACATATCACAGCCTCCCTATATCTACTTAAATTCAATTAAACTTACTCAATGCCTACACACGCTCTTGGTACATTTAAAGCTTTAATAAATATACACACACATTAATGTTTTAATTACATACACACACACATTGATACCTTGATTACATACACATAGTGATACTCTGATTACACCCACACAGTTTGATTACAAACACATATCAACATTCTGACAACACACACACATTGATATCTTTTGATTCCATATACCCTATTTGATAATACACACACCCACAAACACATACAGAACTTGATTACACACAAACACACACATACAACAAACAACGCGCGCACACACACACACAAAACACACATACACAAAGCACACACACACACACGCAACATACATACACAAAAAACAAACACACACACACAACATACACACACAACACACATACACGCACATACACACACACACATACACACACACATACATACACACACATACATACACACACACACACATACACACACATACATACACACACACACACATACACAAACACACACATACACACACACACATTTATGTTGTAAAGGCCTACCTACAATTTGTGTGTGTAGCAGCGAAAATGTCTGAAAATATAAAATTTGAGGACGTTATTTCGTCATTGTACGAAAACTCGCTGTCTGAAAATTTACTAACACTCTTATACATTGGAAGAGAGCGTCAAGATTGGCTTTCTAATGTGGTATGTGTGTGTGTGTGTGTGTGTGTATGTGTGTGTGTGTGTGTGTGTGTGTGTGTGTGTGTGTGTGTGTGTGTGTGTGTGTGTGTGTGTGTGTG
>JADHZB010000941.1:4925-16065 GCA_015657535.1 Nephromyces sp. MM_2019
TAGGCCTAACAGCAGCTTCTACTCCCGGTTTAAGCCTAACAGCAGCTTCTACTCCCGGTTTAGGCCTAACAGCAGCTTCTACTCCCGGTTTAGGCTTGGGTGGAGGACTGCTGCAAAATCTTGGTAACACTAGCTCTAGCGTGGGAACAACATCTAGCTTTGGAGGATCATCAGCATCTTCATTAAGTACATCCGTAGGTTTATTATCTCAATCCTCAGCGGCTACTGCTAGTTTTAATAGTGCACAGGGTTCGAGTAGTTCTTTGTTTTCGAAGAGCTCCTTATCTTTAACCGGCTTAGGTTTTTCTGGAGCTGCTGCATCATCTTCTGCAGTGTCAGGAACAGGAGCAGGAGCCTTAACGATGGGCTCTCAGCTAACTGCTGGTATGTGTTTGTCTATGTTGCTACGGTAGTCTGCGTATTTTCGCCTTATGCTTGAATTGAGATGCAGTTTGAGGCGCCCAGGTTATTCCTATGTGCAGTAACGTGGATGCTTGTCTGTAAAGGAATGTTTTTAAACATGGGGAAGTTGCTTTTGCTTGTGAGTTTGAAGCTTAAAGTATAAAAATCGTGTTTTTGGATTTTTTTCTAAATCTAAGAAGAGGAAGAGGGAGCTAAGCATATCTTAGGCTTATTGTTTGCTGCGTTTACTCACCGTGCTCTGTCGTGGGGGTTGGGGTGCCGCGAAATCGTGTTTAATAATGTTTTCTTTCTTTGGAGTTGCTTTTCCTTGCAATTTGTAATGTGGGGGATCTTTTTTGGATGCGAAGGCTTCCTGTGGCCGCTTCCTTGTCTGCGAGAGTGTTGGGGGGGGGCAGAAATAGCGACAGCTTGGGTTTATTTAGGTATGCTGCATCTTCATCCTTTGCAATCAACATCTTGTGAAATTCAAACCAAGCTGCTACTATCTTACTAGGGGGGAGCCAGCCTTCGAGTCAAGCTTCAAGTTCAACTGGTGCTACCTCGTCTTCCATTGGAACTGCTCAGGTTTCTGCTTTTATGCAGGGTTTTTTGCGCTAAGTCCCTGAAACCCCTTCATGTTTTAACGATAATCGATTGTGCTGTTGCTGCTCCTCCTGAATCTTTTGTATGCATTATAACGTATCGTTTGCTTCGAGTTTGAAGGAAAAAATTCTTTCTGATCTGAGCACAAACGTGGCTTTTTTCCCCTTCAGTGTTGAGAGTGCGTATTTTTTCTTTGTTATTTGCGGAAGAATCGTAGTCGGCTGCTTATAACGAGGTTTTTTTTCTCCTTTGCTTTCCATTGCGAGAACATGATGCTTTCAGCATATATCTTTCTGTTCTATGTTTGCATTACTTTGGCTATAATTAAAGCTTTCGAGCTGAGTTCTCCTTGCCTTTTTCTTCCAATGATTGCGTGGCAAAATTGGGAAGGAAAGGACTGCTTTGTATCTACATTTCTACCCCCGGGAACGATTTGCGCACTGCTTTTACTTTTTTTGCTCTACTAAGCTGCCGTCACTTCAGCCATTGAGAAATTTATTGATTAGCTAACCAAATCTTCCGACCTATGAAACTTGAGTAGATGCGGTTAGAGTCGCCCAAATGCATGTTTAGATGTGAATTCAAAAAACTCCTTTCCTGAATATGTAATGATTGATATTTCGTATTGATAGATTTCGCCTGATTAGGGGTATTTCCTTCTTTTCTTGGTTTGAAAATATATGTTTATCCGTTAGAACAAGGAACAGTGCTGCTTGGAACTGCAAAAACCTTTGTTTAATTGACGTCTCGATGCATTTTTCTTGCTAATTTTTTGTCATGATTACGGGCAAATATATATGATTTTTGCTATTCCACGATGCTCTAGCCTTTTTGCTGATGTGTGTTGAATTTGGTCTGTCCAACAATGATTTTTTTTATCTTTCGCTCGCACCTTGTATATCTATTACAGTTCTTATCTGTAATCCTAAAGATCTATTAAGCCTATTTTTGTTTGTAGTCCTAAAGATCTATAAAACTTTCTACTTTCACAGGCTACCTTGGCCGAGTTAACCAAAGCCTCACAGCTCGTTACTCCGGAGCGTTTAGCTCTTGATAACCTTCAACATGAAAGGATCGAGGATTTGGTGACAAATTGGGAAAAGAGGGTTCAAAAGCAGCTTCAAAGGTTTAATACCCATGCTGAGCAAGTTGCTGAAATCGACAAAAGCATAATCTTGCAATCCCAAAAACTGCGTGATTTGAGGAGAGAGCAGCAAGTGACTGCCACGCAACAACAGCACTTTGCGCAGATTATCCAGACTATCGAGCAGCAGCAAAATGATCTAACTCCTCTTTTAAATTCTATCGAAGCGGATTTACGTGCTCGCTTACCTAGCAATCAGGAAAGGAGCACTGAGTCATCTCTTGTAATGATGATGTCGCAGCAATTGCAGCGCCTAGATCAACAATTTAATGAAGTTAGCGAGTTATTCAAAAAAGTATCCACTTTAAAGGAGCCAGAATCCATCCACTACATCACAGAGGCGTTGGCGCTGCAAGAGATATCACTAGAGGCTATAACACAGCAAGCTGCACAACTTGAAGTTAGATTGGAAAATTTAAAGCACGATGTTGGTCGTCAATGAAATTCTTTTTTAGGGAATTTAAAGAGATTATCACTGCGTTTGCATACACAGCAACTATTTTTGTTGAGACCAGTTCCAGGACTCATGTTGAACACGTTTAATTCCGTTAAAGCACCATTAAATGTTGTGTTTAGTTTCCTGTTGTTTTCGCAGCTTATGAATTTTTTTTATTGACTTGAAAATGATTGCTTCAAACTCGGCGATGCATTTTTATGCTTTAAATGTATACTCTGGAATTTTTTGATTTCTAAAATGCAAAGTCCGTTGTATCAAATCGCGACATATGGGGAATACCTTCATAGGTCGCAATGAAATTGAGTTCACTTTGTAAGCAAATGATGAAATTATTCTGCTTAAATGCTGACCATTATATTGAGCGATTTCAGGATCGATTTAGTACTTCTTAAGGAAGCTTCGTGCCTTACATGATGCTTTATGCCTAGTAATATCGTGCTGGTACTTTGGGTAATTTTTCCCTTGACTTAGCCATGAGCGCTCTACTACAACGCTTTTTTTTCAGATAAACTCGGGTGCATATGAGTGCACTCACTATCTTTGAAATAGTGTATTTTAAATACACCCTGAAGAAACTGGCTGTTTGAATTCACTACAAGGCTTTAAAAATATATATAATGGCTACTTCTTTGACCCACAGATATTGTATATATGATATATCGGTTGTGACTAACTGATTCCATGAACGCAAAAGCTATCAATCATTTTGAATACTTCTTGATGTGCGCAATATTCGTAACGCTTCAATTCACGTACCGCTGCTTTTTATTTTTTGAAAGCTCGTGGAAGTCCAGTCTGCTTTACGTGTCAATTTTACTCTTGAGGGTGGACCTGCCGTTGACATGACGTCTAGTAGAAGCAACGGTGATAAACTTCCCGTAGCTCTACGCTGTTAGTCTCATGACAGGAGCACTATCAGGAAGCTTGTCAATAGAGAAAGCTTGACTGATTTTCTGGTCCTTTCGCTTGATTTGGAACTGCTGGACTAGTTTGCAATAGTTCTCTGTAGTTCTACCCTAATAGCAGTTTGCGTACTGGCTATTTTGCTCTTTTCAAAATTTCAAGCAGAAAATTTCCTGCTCTAGAACTTTATAAAACACCCCTTACGCTTATCAAAGGAAGTTGTCTAAACTATAGCGGCAAAGGGGATGTTACCTATAGAAGGTTTGACGCTCTTCAATGCAGGTACACATGGCTAAATTCTGGAGACTCCAACTAGAATTAGTTATATTCTATGACCCCCACCTCCGATAGAAATCAAGAATCCTTCACTGTAAATCATTATATTCCCGTAGTTATTTTTCTAAAACAGCAACATGTATCAAAGTACCGGCTGTACTCTGACTCAGCTATGCGGCGCACGTCTAAAATTTGGCTGAACCAGCCCTATTTCGAAACAGCAGCGCTGATTGATGCATCGTATGGGAACAGGCTAGGAATCGACTCGTTGTTGCATGCTTGTTTTAATCTTTCTTTTCAATGATAATTATGTAGTATACTGTGGGGGTATCACAACATTCAGCGCAATGTAAGCTTGCGAGATTCTCAAGCCATAGCCATCAAGCCGATGAAAAGAGTCCTGTATGCGCCAAAATCTGTAGGACCCGCAGGGAGAAACTCTTTGATCGATGCTAAAATCTCCTCACTCTATATGCCAGTAATACATAATTGAAATTAAATTGCTGCTACTGTGAATGCTACAAAGATCATTTTTTTTTCGCATGCATTAAAGATACGAGTGTCCATGATTCAGGACTCATGCACACAGCCGCGCTGTGAGAATCCATTGTGTTACCTTTAGGTATTGTAAGCTTACCTAGCAATAGTTTAGCGCGTGCATTTGAGGTTGATGCGCAACCTCTGCAACTCATGCTATAACATAGCGGCGAAATATCAGCTAAAGTAAATGAAATGGCTAATCTGATTGCCTATAGATTTTTTGTGGTGACATGCTGCAAGCCTCTCTTTCATAACTGGAAAATGACCTTGCTTGAACTGTATGTACACCCTAGGTCTTGGTAATAGAACCTTTTCAATGAGCACATCAACAAACACCTTATTTTTTTTTACGATTTTAGCTTCAGGGAAACTCAAGGTACTCTTTTTCGATTTAATACACTTTCTTTGCCTCAAGGTTGATTAGGCTGTGATAAGGCAACAGTTTAGAAAACTTTTCAAACACTGAAAGTCACTTGTGGGAAAAAATAGTCAGTGCTCATTTTCCTGCGCGACTGCATCACTTTTTTTTCATTCTTTGTTTTAAAAAAAGGACGAGTGTAGTCTTGAGCATCAGCGAGCGATTTTTTTGCCTAGTACTGACTTTTTTATAAGCCTTGTCTCATCCGTATTTGAAGGAATGTTGTAGAGACTTTGCTCTCAATTTGTAGGTCGCATAAATCTTGTACCTAATGCAGACACTCTCCTCTTGAGAAGGAGTGTTCGAGTAAATGTACTCTTGAGCTCTTCCTTTTTTCTTACTGCAGGATGTCTGAGTTTTTTTCTCAGTAGCTTACTTTTTACTAATATGAATATATCCGTATGCGAATACTTTTCTTTCCCATAATAATTTTTATTTGAGTATCACGCAGATTCTACTGTGTTTATATGTACAGTAGAATGCTGGTACGCGTACACTGCAACCAGCAGGAGCATTCTTTTGATATCAGTAGACATGTCACCCACTATTTTTTTCAGGATGACTTTATTTATTGAGTTTATGAGATTTCCTAAAGATGAAAATACAGCTCCTAGCAATGAATTCTTTCTGTGCTTCTTAAGGCTAATTTCTGTCCTTAGCATCTAAACGGGCAGTCCGCTGTTGCCATGCTCACCTGAAATATCCTCCCAAGTATATATAAAACTCTAGTGACTTGCCAACTTCACGCCGTGAACCACTTGCGTATCTAACATTAAGCCAAGCTCTGCTTGTTAAGTATTTTATCCTTATCTCAAAACGCCTTGCAAAAAATACTTTACGCTTAAGGTACATGAAGGACCACATTATAGTCCATGGCAAGTGCATGCGCGACTGCGGCTCCCTCTGGGATCCGGTTGAAATGCTCCCGAACAATGCTGCTAAAGACTCTAGTAGTGATATTCGTCCAGCTCTTGTGCTTCTTTACGCCAATGAAATCAGTAAGTTATATACCACTACGGTGTAAAGCGAAGTTTGATCTCTCAAGACAATTGGGTATGCAGGATGAAACGTTGGGACAATTTGCGTATCACAGACGCAGAAGGCCACGCCTTGTTACCGAACAGTTAGCTTTATCAGAGCCAACCAAATTTTCAACGAAGATTGTTTTTCTTCGCTTCGCTATCGTGTACTAGTGGTTGCTGACATTTAGGTACTATTTGAACGCGTTGGGAACTCGCATACCTCCACGTAAGAAAAATTAGCGAAAAATGCATCAAATCTATGATACTGAACGTGATTTTGTTTAACGGGGTGCCAAAATTCAGGATCGTTGAGGAAGCACGTGAAGCGGACTGAAAGTTTTCAAGCAATTAAGAGAAGACTTTACAAAAAGACTCATGTGAGTAATAGCCTTAAAAACGACTTGAGTTACTCTAGTTAGCGAAATTTGGCATGGTTTTTGCATATCAAGCTAATATCTTTGACGTTCGCTTTCACTACTAAATATTCTTGCAGGAACATGCGTTCCTGGATGTATCTTTTTTTCCAAGTGAAACGCTTGCTAATAACCCCCTTTAGACACGTTGAATAAAAAAGACCTAGTGTACTGCACCTTTAGTAGTTAAGGTATGAGCAAGAAATTATAACCTGGCTTCTTTACATAAGTACAAACCGCTTATCAAGTGTATTTTAAGAAAAAGAGACCATAAAATTCGAGAAAATGGGTAAATATGCTGATATCGATTGCTGATCAGTATTAAATGGCTGCAACTATGCAGAATCACTATTTTCAAAGATGAAGCTGCTTAGAATGTGTTATTCTCTACTTCATTTATTCGCATTGTAGTGCAGCTACACTTTTCCCCTAAGAGCACTGAATCTATGCTTTTTTCGTAAAATTTAGTGGTCGCCTAAAGTTACACTGTTGCCTGCACAAGGTTTTTCTACTGCAAAGACATTCCTTGGAAAATCAATTTTGGAAAGCCATTCTTACTAAAAAAATTTTGAGTACGCTCAAACACATTAAAGATGTTTTTAGGAGGATCGCCAGCTGGCTGAAAGTTATTACAACCGTCTTTATGAGGAGTGAACAAAATGAAAATTTCTCAAAAAGAGACGAAAACCTCAACGTTAGCTACCTGCGAGCAGCTTCCGCCAATGCACCCTTTAGAACATTAAAATTGTAAAAAGTTTTAGATAACAAAAGAGATAGCTGGCTTGTAAGTACCGTTTTCTCCGGCATAGGCAGACAAGTACCACTGAGTTATTCACATTGATTACTGGAGTAAGCCTTATGACAACAAAGGAGTTGAGATGCTAACCAAATGAATCAGATGATCACATCGCCTCTGTTTCACGCACGTACAGCTGCCAGTTATTGATATCAATTTTCCTAAAAAACTCGGATTTTTGCCTGTATTAATGCTGAATGGAATTAGTTGCTACACCAATTCATCCTGCAATTGGCTTCGTTGCTCCTGTCATTGGTATTTGGAGTGATCGCCTTAAGAACTCCAAAAGTACAAAGAACCCTTGTTTACAGCCCCATGGGGAGTACCTAAAAGGGAGACAGTGGCAGAATAAATCTCGGAGATGCTAATAAGGTGGTACTACATGGGTTAAAAGGCGAACATTGTTTTCCGTCATTCAAGGCGTAACGGATGTTGATAAAGCGGGAGAGTTATAACACACGTATTTGCACCGTACTGAAGCTCCTAAAAGCGTTCGAATCTCAACCGCTAGTTCGATGAAATTCCGATTGGCGGCATCGGAGAAACTTGATTTTTTATTTTTTCGGTCGAAATGAAATGGTTTAGCAGTGGGGAAAAAAGTAAATAGCGATGGAATAAGATATTTTTGCCGCTACTTTTTTCGGTATCTCTACAGCCTGTTGGAGCTAACGGTTGCCAAACCATTTAGTAACGGCTGTGATGCGTAGGACACCAGTGTCTAAGCTATATGCCAGTCACTATTTTTTGTATTAATTTTGATTCATGCCTGTAGTGCAAGCAACATAAAATTTCGTCATTGCATTCTTTAAAGTCTACACAGTGATATCCAGAAGTTTCCGGATTTGCTTTTTACGCTGTGTATAGCGACGAGAGTAGAAGTGCTTAGTAATTCTTAAATACTTGGTTTGGCTTAGTAATGAGTTCAGATTAATACAGTGATTTTCTGTAACCAGTGTCCGCGAGAAGAAATCTTATACGATTATTATTATAATGAAGTCTGTGAGCTCGATGGAGTTGCAAAATTCAAATACTCAAATATGGTCTAATAAAGCAGCACATTTCAAAAGCATGTCAATTCAGTTATGACAGTTCATTAGACCTGACAGTACCAACGAAAAAACTTTGTATACCATTTTTCACCTTTATTAGGGGCTTTCTCTGAAATCATAATATCAAGCATTTAATGCAAAACTTTCATATATATAGGCATAACCCAGCAGGTTACGAGGCAGTTTGCAAAAATTATAAACGTATAATTATATGTTTTCCCAGGTGTACTAAACAACTTTGATACTCTGATATAATTGCTAATTCCTTTTTTTCTCCAGATTGTAACAGCGAGACGCCTTATTAAGCAACAAAAATATTCCAACAGGCTTTCGCATTCGCGGTAGGCACAGTAGAGTTCCATACATGTTTTGCACGAAGCTTCTTACCATCGCAGTGTTTGTGCATAAGCTACTGCTATGAATGTTCAAGTAAGCAGTATCAGGCTATGACGACTGAAGTACCCCCAGAATAAAACACGTATTCACCCCTGATATTAATGCATAAGCCGTATTGTAGACATACAGACCAAAACTTGAAGTATCACGAAAGCAAAAGCCTAAACAGTCCACTATGAAAAAACCATGCAAAGAAAACATAAAAAAAATAGTCGTTTGCTGGTTCTAAGCAGGGATTTCGAGGCAGCTTCAACCACCTCATTTCGCAAAGTATTCCGCTCTCTTATTGCAAACTTTCTAAAACCTTCTCGCAGAAGGAGTTTAGCTTTGTTTAACTTCAGTGAAAACAAGAAAAGTATTCTTCTCAAAATAGAAGGGATAAGCAAGAGCCTTCAAATTATATATTTTCGAATGCTTGGTCACGCGAAGAGGAAAGTTGAAATGCCACCTTTTTTGATGCTGAACGCTTACACATAAGTGTCTTGTCTTTCTGCCCAGCTCATGATGTCGAAGATGGGTGTTCGATTGATGAAACAACACCGTCCATAAGATGAAGTATGAAATGTACAACTATGCTATGTCTTCTTTGAAGTATTTGGTAAGGCTAAATTATATTCAGCGGAACTTGACAAAATCATCTAAAATATGAAGCGGGACATGTACAGCACCAAACATCTTGAAGACGTTTAAAACGTCCTATACCATTTTCGTACAAAGCTATCATCAAAAATACATCAGAAAACCAGTTAAAAGATCTGCAATCTTGACGTAAGTGAAGATTCCTACGTAGGAACAAACACATAAAAATTAAAACGAAACCCAGCTCTCTCTTCGCCTTTTATCTTCGGCATTGAAACATGAATACACACTCACTAGCATTAACAGGCTATTATGCGCTTAAATGAGAGCAAACTCATTAGGATGAAGAGTGGTTATTCTTGGCGTATGAAGCTGCGTGTGCAGCTTAATGCCCTTGATAGCAGGCAAGGCACTTTCCTACTAGATTTGTCGAAGTCATCAACAATTACAGTATGACAACCGGGAAAACTTTCAAAGGCTGCTTGCATCTGCAACTTGCTTGCACAGCAGAATTCCAAGAAAAGTATAAAGTACTCTTCTTCCACAGAAAAAACTTTCGAGACCTACAGAACATCATTCAGGCTCATCTTCCTTGGAATTTCCAAAGTCGGCAATAGATTCCTGTACCACAAAAGGATTAAGCATTAAGTTCTTTGCATCGCAACAAGGAAACAACAGTATTACACACTTTTTACGAATGAAGAGATATTTCTTTACAGATATAAAGAAGAATCACACAAAACCATGGATTCCCCTAGAAAGAAGCATAAAATGACAAAAAATGCAAAAAGAAAATATTCCTCCAGGAGAAAGGTAAACGGTTCAATGAACGACATACAACAAAACACTGGCAACCTCCAACCAACCCCCCCCCCACAAAAATATCTCTGGTTGTAACATCATCAGTATAATACATAAGCAAGTCGAGCATCACATCAAGCATCTTTTATACTTCAAATCTTTTACATTTTTAAAAGCGAGTTAGGCGATTAGCACACACACAGCTGACGAGAGGAAAAGTCTGGATTTCATTGAAGAATCTGCCTAATATCTTAGTTTAACGATAGTCTAGTAGACGCAAGAAATTCAGACTGATTCACCTTCAAAAGAGCTCGTTGAAGTACATCTGTATTCCCACCGAAAGCTTCATCTAAGTTCAGCTTCTTCTGGCAACACTGAAATAGAATTTAGAGAGTTTTACATCCAAAAAAGAGACGAAAAAGAAGGCTTTTCCCATCGAACACACGACATCTAGGGAAGGTTTTTATGTGAAAATAAAATCTTCAAGCAATCATCATACCAGCTCATGCAAAATGCAAGAAATTCTGTGTGTGTGGATGTATATATACACACTAATAGTTCACTGTCTCTGTGTCTATCTCTCGCTCTCCCTCTATATATATGTAGATATACGTTACAAACTCGCTCTTTGTTCACATATAGACAAACTGTAAAACTCTCTCTCTCTCCCTACATAACCATACATTTGCAAAGATAGAGCACATGGTCTGTCCCACTGCTGCGTGAGGCTTTGCTGAAGATATTTCACAGCATATAGAGAACCTCCCAAACTATCCACAAAAAAAATAGGGCTCCCACATCTCACAAAGTAGGAGCTCACTGGAACACACACAGTCAAGATGACTAACCCGCAAAATCGCCTCTTCTATAGTGTTTTTGCAGCATAATCTGTAAACGGTAACTTCTTCAGTCTGCCCTAAACGATGAACTCTATCTTCTGCTTGTCGATCGGTGTGTGGGTTCCAATCCTAAGAAAAAATTTGGAGTACACCTACGAATTTGCTCCCATTCAAGCGCATAAACACTAAAAATTGTTGCAAATTGCTATTCACGGCGCAATACACACACAGTGTAATTGAAGAGGTAAGAAAAGTCGCCTTATCAGAGAATCGCAGGCAAGTGGTTACTATGCTTTTAGCGAAAGGAGGGTATGTACACTAAAAAACATAAAAACAAAAGAGTAAGTATTGTGGAGAGCAGAAGAAGATAAGAATAAAAAAAAGAAAGAGCGTGAAAAAGTACCTCAGCACGAAGAGAATAGCAGCGGCATTGAGAGAGGTAAGCAGTAATAGGAAACAAAAGGAAATGCAAAGTGGAAAGTATGAGCAGAGTGGGGGGGGG
>JADHZB010000943.1:3296-22938 GCA_015657535.1 Nephromyces sp. MM_2019
GTGTGTGTGTGTGTGTGTGTGTGTGTGTGTGTGTGTGTGTGTGTGTGTGTGTGTGTGTGTGTGTGTGTGTGTGTGTGTGTGTGTGTGTGAGAGAGAGAGAGAGAGAGAGAGAGAGAGAGAGTGAGAGTGAGTGAGTAAGAGAGAAAGTGATACGTGTGTTTAAATATATATAGATATATATATATATAGGTGTATTTAGTAAGATTATCAAGTATGTATATATATATATATATATATATATATATATGTGCTAGTATGTATAGTGAGATAAATATGTATATATAGATATATATATATAAAAAGAGACTTAATTAGAGTGAGGTAAATAAGAGTATGTAAAGACACATACACACATGTGTATAAAATAATATATATAAGTATATGTACACGCAAACCTTCTAATACATCGCTTGGGGCAAGATTAAGTTCATCTAATACAACCCAATCACCCCGTCGAGCAGCTTGGGCTAAAGCGCCTTCTTTAAATACGAATTGGCCTGTGTGTGTATCTGTCGTAAATTGGCCTAAATATTCTTGTAAATCTGTGTGTTCATGATGATTAATACGTACAAAACCATGCCCTGTTAATTTACACACAAATTCAACAAGGGAGGTTTTGCCTGCAGAAGTTGGGCCTTCAAGAAGTATAGGGAAACGTCCACCACTTAATATACGGGTAAGGTTTGTAAGGTGTGTACGTATAGAGGGTGTAACAACAAATTGTGTGTGAGATGTATCAATTTCAAGTGGGTACACACCACATTCTATCCAATACCTTTCTATACCTATATAAGGTATTTTGTGTGTGTTGTTTGTAGTCATAGTTGATTTTTGTGTGTGTGTATCATTTGTATTCATAGTTGATTTTTGTGTTTGTGTATCATTTGTATTTATAGTTGATTTTTGTGTGTGTATGTCGTTTGTATTTTTATTTGACGTTTGTGTACCTTTTAAACCTATATTAGACGTATGTATGTGTGTGTGTGTGTGTGTCTGTAACTCATTGGGGAATTGTATATAAGCACGACAGGGATCCATTTCAGGTACACCACCCCCTTTAGGTATAGATATATTTGGGTTAAATGTGTGTGTAGTTTTGGGTATAGGTGTTTTGAATTGTTGATATATGAGGGCTACAATCTTATCAGCTGAATCATGTTTAAGAGGTGTAGCAAAGGCAGATATAAGGCCATCAATGAGTGCAAATTTAAGTGTGTGTGTGGGTAAGATTTTGCTTGATAAACGGCAAACAGTATAACGTAAGGCCCTAACGAGTGTTCTAAGTGAAAATATAGGGGCTTTACCAGACCCATCCCATATCTGAAATTGGTTACACATTTTTCTACACATTAGATATATCTCAACTACTTCATCAGTTGGTGGGTTATGTGTAACATGTTTTAGGTATGAATTAACAATACCTATTAAATCTGATTTAGTATTGATTTCATCAACAGCTATCTCAACGAAACTAGATCTTAAACCCGTAGGTAATTGTTTCTTATTTGATGTACGTACACTCCCATGTGTTGTATTGTTTGTGTGTGCAGTATTGGGTGGATTCATACATGCAAATACACGGAAATGTGTGTGTATAGGTATCAATTCTTCACCTTTTTCATACAATAAAAATGGCTGATTTGGGCTTTCAATTAAACCCTGTATACGTTGTAATACCTCCTTTGAAGCTAAATTTATTTCATCTAATATTATCCAATAACCATTACGTATAGCCTCTAATAATATACCCTCTTGAAATCGAAACTTCAATGAATGTGTGTGTGTATTATGTGTAGGTGCTACGGGTATATCTTCATTTTCTTTGTGTGTATGTACTCTTTTGGTTGTATGCTCTCCGCTCGATTTTGTAGAACCATGCTGTGGACTTGATGAACTGATTGTATTTTGAGGGGGAGGTGAGTGTGTGTGAGTTGATTGGGTGTGATTTGTGTGTGTGTGTTTATTGGTTGAGTCAGTGTGTGTAACTATATCAACTTCATGGTCTATAGAGGACTCTGTGTGTGTATCTAATTGAGTATGCTCATCCTGTGTGTTATCATGAAAGAGGTGTGAGATAGCCCTAAGTAGATGAGGGGGTGGATGTGTAGAAATGGTTGTAACACGTGGGTCTTGACGTAATGTTTGAGTTGTGTGTAAGAGTGTCGGTAAGGTGGGGTGAAGTTTAGGTGTGTGTAGATCATTTGAAATGAGCCATTGTATAATATTAGATAATACACTAAGGCCATGTGTGTAACTTCGTTTATTAAAGAGTTTGTTGAGGATAGATAAAATTTTATATGCATCCTTGATAAGGGGAGATGATTTGATCAAATTTTCTAGTGTAACTTTGTGTGTGTGTAATTCCATCTCAACATCATCTGGGTAATAACTTCCTACTAAATCAGTTGACTCTGATTGATTGTTAAAATTATAAACTAACAATTTCTGACCAAAATATGTAGCCAAAAATTGAATCATAGAGGTCTTACCTGTACCTGTGTCACCTGTTAATAATATAGGGTGTGTGTACTTTATACACTGTAACATTTGGTGTATAACTCTCCACTGTATAGTGTTGTAACTGAGTGTATGTACAGTAAGTGTATTGCTTGAAAAAGTGTGTATATGGTTTGATTGATGTGTGTGTTGATTATCATCCAATTCATGTGGTGGATTGGTAAAAAATTTCTCAACCTGTGAAATATATGATAAATACATGTGTGTGTAATAATTATTTGTATACATATACAGTAGTTTGTACATATTATGAGATTTTGTATAAACATTGAGAAATTGTTTATACACACACATCGGATCTTAAATAAACAATATTTAGACACACACAAAGACCGAGTATAATTAGATACACACACACGGAATGAAACTATATACACACATATAGACCATTATTATATCCACACAGATAGATCAAATCCATTCACAGACATGGAGTAAAATATATGTAAGATGTGTACCTGTGAGCCTGTAAGGCCCATTTGTATTCCAAATGTTTCCAAAATAGACATACGAGCAGATATATCCAAAATGTGTGCAAATAAAAACTGGGAATTAAAAATGTGTATGTACACTATTAAATGGTGAACTTGTACATACACATATATATATATATATATGTTAAACTCATGCAATATCAAATAATCTAAATCACATACATACACTCGCGCCTAAATATCAAATTCTTACGAAATTAAATAATCTAAATCATATACACATACACACACACACACGTATATATAAATATTATTCATACTGTGTGAGAGAGATGGAGTATTTGAAGTTTGGTAGATTCAGTAATAAAACCTTTGATTTGATCTGCGTGTGTTTTATTGAGGGCTTTACACACACAAATAAGGTCATGAAAACGAGGTATACGGCCTGTTTGTTTGAATACGTTTTGGTGTGTAGAGAGTGTATGTGATAAGGCTTCTAAGAGTTGTTTACAGAGTGTAGAAAATGTAGGGAAATTTAAATAAAGTAATGTGTGTAGATCAGAAGATGATAATAAGGGGAGATTGATGTAATTCCACCCAGTTAAGTGGAGTTGACAGTGTGTAGGTAATTGTTGGAAGGATGTGTGTAAATTGAGATCTATAGAAGGGTCTAGATATTGTTCTGAATTAGGCTTAAACACACTTTGTCCCATTTCTAACAAAGCATTTCCCCTTGTTGTAAATGTAGCAAAAACATGAAAATTTGGATGGCTATGAATGTGTGTATTCTTCTCTGAAATCCATACACGTCGATCATCAACCAACTCTGATAGTTTTAACAAAATTTCACTTGAAATTGTTTCAATATCTTCGAATATAACCCATTGTCCCCTTTTCATTGCCTTTACAAGTATACCCTCTTGCCACTTAAATTCTCCAACAAATTCACCACACACCCATGTTCCTATGCACACACATATATATTATTTACAAAGGTTAATGAATCATATTATAGAGTATATTAACATACACATCACATAAATATCCCATATACATTACATAGATCATTTCTTGTATACCTATTCAATATCATATACTCAATATCTCATGTATGTAAATACTTATTTCAAAATATATCCCCTAACTGTACCCAACCTATATATCCAATATCTCACTCATACATACACATATATATGTGATAAATACTTACACACATACATATCAAATACTTTACACGCACATGTATATATGTTAAATACTTTACACACATACATATGTTAAATACTTTGCACCTATATATATATATATCAAACACCATAAACACACATACATATATGTCAAATACTTTACACACATATATACGTCTATAAAACACCCTATATACACACACATACACATCTATAAAACACCCTACATACACACACATACACATCTATAAAACACCCTACATACACACACATACACATACATAGATACACAAATATCAGACACCCCCCTACTCCATACACACATCCCCTACACACACTTATCACACACCCCCTGACTCCCACACCTCTTACACACACACATACACACACACATACCAAGGAGTGATTTAGCATCAGTTAGATCATCTAGAAATAGGTGTAAGGGTGTGTGTGTGTGATTTAATAATTGTGAAAGATATTCAATAAGATATGTTTTGCCTGAGTCAGAGGGGCCCATAAGGAGTGTGGGTGTGCGTTCATGGATAGCGTTGAGTAAATTGAGTAAAGTTTGATTAGAGTGGGAGAGTGAAACATAGGGGAGGTGTAGAGGTGTGTGTGTGTGTGGATTAAATGTGTGTGGTTGAAGTTGAGGTGTAAGGGTAGAGAGTGTGTAAAAATAATTGGGTAAGAAGTGTGTGTTGTTGTGTGTGTGTGGAAATGTAGACAAAAGCTCTGGAGATTCTCCAGATAACGTATTCAGGAAAAGGTTAGGTAAAATTGAACCTAAAAAAACGTATGTATTAACATGTGAGTGTGTGTGTGTGTTTGTATTGACATTTTTTAGTTTTATTGAATTGTATGTATATTGAAGTGTGTGTTGAGATGGTGAATTTTTATTTAATTGTGGGTGTATTGGAGTGTGTAGTGATATTGTGAATTTTTATTGGGTTGTGTGTGTGTGGATTAGGGTGTGTAAATAGATTGTGAATTTTGATTGAATTATATATATATGTGTGTGTAAGGGATTTTGGGATGTAGTTAGTGTGTGTGCCTGAAAGGTATTAGATAGAAATGAAATAATTGCACACTATAGGGTGTATGAATATATATATATAACAGCAAATATTGAAATACATGTGTGTATATATATATATATACATTAGAATCTAAGAAATAAATGAGATTTCTTAAAAGCTTACCATATGCAATGTGTGTCCATGGAGTTGATAAATTACCAAATAACATCATTTCAATATTAGATGAGTTTACTTTTTCATCAGTGTGTGTATCTGCCAATTGATTTGTGTGTGTGTCTGTCAATATTTTAGTGTGTGTATCTGTCAATGTGTCAGTGTGTGTTTCTGTCAATGTTTCATTGTGTGTGTCTGTTAATTGATTCGCGTGTGTGTGTGTGGGATCCACGGTTTGTGGGTATTGTGTGCCTTCTATATATTTCTTATCATTAGCTTGCACGCCCCAGAGTTTGATACATTGGAGGCATAGACTGTGTGTGAGTGTATTATCACACCTGTGTATGATATTATAAAAAATGTGTATTTTGGGGGGAATTTCTTCTGTGGCGATAATGTGTAACCTAAGGATGGTGGATAAGCCATGATTAATTAGCCACACACACATCTGACCATTTGGGTTAAATATATAATGTGTAATAAAATCTGTGATAGATGGTGAATTAAAAAATGTGTGTAGGGTTTCTTTACACCCCTTTAAGTATTGTTGAATGTGTGAGGTAAATAGGTTGTCCTGAGCTAATCGGTTAGCTAGTATTAGCTTGAAATAAATTTCATGGGTCTGTGTTAATTGTGTGTGTGTCGATGGTGTGTGTGTGTGTTGTGTGTGTTGATTAAAATGGGTATGATGTGTGTGTACCTCCTGATCATGCTGGAGTATCATTTCAGTGATCAGTGTGTAACTAATTCGAGGGAAAAAATATAGAGATAAATCGGATAATTCAGGTATAAGAAGTAACCATTTCAATACACACAAAAGGGCCTCATGAGGGGTGTATTTACCTCCCTTATCACACACCTTTTCGTTCCATATAGATTGATATTGTGTGTGTGCCTTTCGAGATTTAGGAGGAGGGTTTGATAGTGTTATCTGTGTGTATATATCTAATAGTACATCAGAGAGCCAAGTTATCAACTCCTGCATAGATATATAATCGTGTGTGTCTGTGTATGTAGACGTACTTACACCCAATAAGGCTATATTGGGTGTGTGTAAAGATTCGGGGTCTGATAAATGAACATGGGGAGTGGGTGTGTAGCCCACAGATTGCGATAAGTTGGTAGGGTGGGTCGAAATTGTTTGGTTAGATGTATTAACCTCACAAACTCTAGGGTGTGTGTTTGTAGGGAGCGTTGTGGAGTGTGTGTTTTTAAGAGGGGGTGTGAGGTGTGTGTATGTAGATGATGTGTGCGCAGAATTGGTTGGTCCAAATGCATAGAGATAGCGAGGTATAAGTATTGACTTTAAGGGAGAGTCTAATGTGTGTAAACGTTGGTCTAAAGCCTCCGATAGATTAAGTGTGTGTGTCGATAATTCCTCCATTGAGGTATTATTGGAGGGAGAATTCAATTGCCTCTTCATAGTGTTCGTATTACTTTCAAAAACTTAGGGTGTATAATGCTGTAATAGGTAACATCAGTTATGTGTAGTGTTCGTATTTAAGTGTGTGTTGTTAGTATGTGTGTGTGTGTGTGCCTTTAGTATGTGTGCCTGTGTCGTTAGTATGTATATGTGTGTCGTTTGTGTGTGTGTTGCTAGTGTATGTGTTGTAGGGAGGAGATAAATTGTGTATTTGGGTAGGAGTGTATGGGTATGGGCGGGTATTTAGGTGGGTATGCTTTTAGGTCGATATATCTAGAGCTGTGTGTTTGTATAAGTATATAGTTTCAGAAGATATATATATATATATAGGAGTGTGTGTGTTTCTAATAATTTTGGCTATATTGAAAAGGTTGTAGAATAAGTAATAGGAATGGATAAGATTGAAGGTTTAGAGGTTGGAAGAGTGAGAGGCTAATATCGTTGTGATCAGGGTGTGTGTAGTCTTTTAGGTACGGTAAATGTGTATGTGTATGTGTGAGCGTGTGTGTGTGTGTTTGTGTGTGTGTGCGATTATGTGTGTATATATAAGAGTGTGTGTATGAGTGTGGAGTGAGTAAGAAAGAAAAGAGGTAATATAAGTGTGTGAAATGTGTGAGTTATTATTTGTATATGATGAAAAGGGTATATAGAAAGACTAGATAATTAAATGAAATATTTTACGCTCCTTCAGATTCATTTGATGAAAACTAAAGGAAGAAATTGAGTGTTTGTTTGTGATTGATTATCTACATATATGTAATGCATACATATGTGTGTGTTTGTGTGCTTATGAACATGTATATACATGTAGCGTATGTTTGTACATGTTGTGGGTGTATATATAGTACTGCAAATGTATTTGGTTGGTGTATATACACTATTAGATATGTGTTTGACTCTATGATCATATGAATATGTTCGTGTGCTTGCTTTATTATCTAAGATGTGTTCGTTTGTATATGGGTGTATAGTTATGTGAGAGTTCGTTAGTGAAGTTGGATGTGTGAGCATGTATATGAGCTTGTGTGTGTGTGTGTGTGTATTAGTGTGGGTGTGTGCGTGTGCAGGTGTTCAAATTTGTGTGTGATGATGCATATGTAAGTGAATGTGTTTGTGTATTGTGCTTAGGGACTGTGTTTTAAGTGTAAATCCGAGGATATATATTTCTTATTGGATATAAACACCAACATAATTATTTTTCTAATTTGAGCGTTTTTATTAACTATTTATTCCCATTACATACCATTTTAGCCATATGATAAAAACATATTAAACAATTATCACATATGTATATATATTACAACCTTGAAGTTAACAAAAGTTGTAATTCACAGCCCATATTTCAATAACACACACACAAATGTCCTATTTACTATTGAAGGTAAACTTATAAACATCTCTGACTTTATAAACAAATAAACTATACAAATATCCTTACACTCATATGAGTAGGCCACACACACATAATTATATCTCCAATCATACTTCTAACTTGTTTACATACAAAATACACATTTTAATTATGACTCTGAACGACCTATACTATTTGTTTTACACATATTTCTTACCAATTTATTATCTCGTATATATATATATTACACAACCTCAAGCTATAACCTGACCTTAAGCTAAACACCTATTCCCAAAGTGCACACACTCAAATTACTCATATAGCTCAACTACAAATACCTATCTACTAATATTAAACTCACACCAAACACACATCAACCAATGTGTAATTCCCACCCATAATCTCAATCTTCTTCGTGCATCCCAAACACATGTGAGGGAATAACCCTATATATAAACAAAAGTATTAAGTCACGTAAATGTTATTACAAATAAGTTGTTTAGCTTAATTATCGGTCTCTTCATCGCTTATAATTTCATAATTTATTTTGCTCTTTATATAAAAGCTCATCCCTTCACTCCCAATGGAGGCAAATGGGCACGCGCCTCTGTCTCTACCCTTTCCTGTTTCGGAGTTCTGGGGACTCATCCGCTTGTATGAATTTTGGCCTGTAGAATCGGAAACCTGCAGTATGTTTTCTAGCCTCGTGTTTGAAGAGGATGGAACGTGTACAACCATTGAATCACGCTTTGGAGCTTGCTTCATTTCTTCGGTCTCATAGTTTCTAAGAACTGATTGTGTAGGTGATTTCCATGGCTGATCATCTTGTGTAACCCTAAACTGCATTGTATTCTTAACACTCTCCATCGAAGGCACATTAACCATCATAGAATAAGGCCTTTGGAATCTACCTATTTCCCTATCTGACTCATCTCCCACTGGTTGGATAGTAATTGATGGAGCTTCATCCATACTGGAGAATTGTTCCCTTTCGCTACCCCCTACAGAGTTTCGGGGGCCACGCTGGTCGCTTCCTGAAGGCTGGTGTGTTAATACTGGAGCCCTCTGTGTGCTTCCTGAGGGTTGGTGTGTAAATAGTGGAGCCCTTTGTGTGCTACCTGGAGGCAGATGTTTGTACAGTGGCGCACTCCCCGCACGATTTAGCTCCTTAGAGTTTAACTTCTCATATTCTGTACCCTTGACCCACATAGAGGAACCTCTTCTAATCCTGTTAGATGAGGGCTCCTCCTGTTCAGTGAAATCTTGCATCTTGCTGGGTAGTGAGCCTTGTGGCCTCAAAATCGTGTTGCTCCTTTGCTTATCAAACTGAGACATGCTCCTACCCATGCTACCATCCTCTATCTTGGAGACATAGGCAGCATTAAAGCCATCCGCAAGACCTACACATACACACACACAAACGCAGAAAAGAAGCACGCTTATTACTAGTTCATTTGGAAGATAGGAATATCGAGCACACACTCACCTCTTGATTTTTGATTCACCTTTCCTTCCACTTGGCTCGAAATATCAGTTATAATACTGTCAATCTCCTTTTCTTTCATCGATAATTTCGAGGCCAATCTTTCAAGTTTGCTTGGACTGCTGGATAATTTAGCTTTCTCCTCTGACACCACCGAGGTTGCCTCCATTCGCATATTCTTTAAGGCCTAATGAAAATACATAAATAGTACTAACTTATAAAATGGTACTTATCAGATTATTAAACATTTAAAAGAGAATATAAAAGTTATCAGTTTGGTCATTCAACACATTTACATACAAGATTCCTTGGTCCTAATTTACCTACATAACTACATAAACCAACTTTGCACCTTCTTTCCAATCCCCCACCAACACTTTATTTCCCCTTCTTACCTGATCTCTGGAATTTATGATGTCATCTTTCTCTGAGGTTAACCTCCGGTTAGTTTGCTTCATATCCTCTAATTCTTTTTGTATTTCAAGGATATCACTATCTCGTTTAACCTTCACATTTTTCAAATCTAATTCAAGATTCTTTATATTTAATCTCATCTCTTCCTTTTCCTTTTTCAGGCTTTCATAGTCGACAACTACGTTGGATTTTTCTTCCAAATTTTTACTCATTTCATCGATATATGTTTGTTTCTGGCCTATCTCACCAGACAACCGCCCAATTGTATCTTCCATCTCCTTTTGTCTCTGTATCGATAGCCTAGATTCTTGATGGTGCTGCTGTATTTGTTTATTGTATCCCTCAATCTTTGATAGTTGCTCCTTTAGAGACTTTTCATAGTTTGCGATCTGCTCATCCTTGGCGGTTAGTCTTCTCTCCGACACCTTTAACTTCGATGCAACCCTTTCTTTCTCTTTATCTATGTTTTTGATGTTGTTTTCAACCTCATAGAAACTTTTTCGCAACCGTGTATTCTCTTCTTTCAATTTCTTATTTTTATTCTTGCCGTGCACACACTTGGACCTGATTGATGAAACCTGTTCATTCAATACTTCTATTTCCTTCATACTATACTCTAGATTCTCACGGATAGCCTGCTTGAACAATTTCTCTCTGCTCCTTATCTCATTGACCTGTGCGTTGAGACTATCCTGAGATTGATTTATTTGGCCCTTTATGTTTGCATTTTCAGTGTGTAACCCCTCATTCTCGGCCAAAACCTGGCGGAGTTGCTCAGAAATGTCCTCACACTTTTTCTCCCAATTCGCTAACTCATTCTCAAACTCTATATGACGGTTGAAGTCGCTGTTTTTGGAGGCCTCTAATTGTCTATTTCTCTCTTCAAGAGCCCGTATATTCTCCCAAGCAGCATGTCGATCTTCCTCCATTGCCACTAAATTTTCTTGTAGTGCACGCTGTGATGCCTCAGCTTCTTTCTTAAGCGTGTTGTTCATTTCATGCTCCATATCAGTACACCTCTGCTTGTACATATTTATCTGCCTAAGTAACTCTTCACGTTCAGAGTTATACCTAATAGCGGCACTCTCGGCCCCTGCAAACATACAAAGTCAGAATGAGTTGTGATTCTATATGGTGGTTATGTATACTGTAAGATATATAAGATGTATCATTGTAATGTTAGACCAATGCTCTCAACCAAATTCTACTTATGATCAAAAGTGAGGGTCTAAAATGTGTGGGTGCGGTTCCCCAAAGTTTGAGGATTAATGTTGCAGGTATTGAAGTCTCTTTGGTTACATGTGAATTCGTGTTTGATTTTTGAGCTTATCTATGTGCATTGTATTGAAGTTATGAATAAATTTCAAGAAATAACCTGTTCCATGTGTTTCTTCTAATTCAATCAATTTTTGTTGGAGTATATCATTTGCTTTCTTGAGGTCTTCTCTACCTTGAAAATCTTCTTCATCCAACAAATCTTGGCGAATTTGCTCATTATATTCCCTCAATCTATCCTTCATACTATCAAAGGTATTAGGCATAGCTGCCGCTGGCAATACACCTATATCCTCAGATTTCAGTGCACCACCCATGTTAGCTTGTGTGTTTAGTGAAGGTGTCGAGTTCGTTTGTGTATTATTAGGCTGTGTGTTTTTAATAATTTTGCCACTAAAGCTTGGGGAATCCTGGCCTCCATCATTCCTTTGCGTATCCTGTAAATATTTCAATATTGGGTTAATTATTTAAGACACACACATTAATTCTAGCTAGAATCACCACTATATCGCCCCCCCATAACACTAATAAGTAGTACCCCCGCACCTAACAGATCAAATTTATTTCTCACTATAAACAAGATTGCTTTGGTATAAATTCATTCCCTCACTTAACCCATACCTACCGATTTATTGCTATAGTTTGCTCCCCCTGTTTGACTTGCAACAGGGGAAGTGGCTGGCTTGACTGACGGTTCATTACTGGGTGATAAACTAGTAAGGCTTAATTTAGATTTCCTAGGTGATGTGTTTGATCCACTGGGGGCCTGGGGATCACTGCTCTCTATGAAAAAGCTACTCCCCTGTTTGCTATTACTGGCAGCATTGTGACTCTTATTCAGTTCATTTTCGAGGTTTTTTTCAACTTGACGGAGTGCGTTGTGTGTGTTGTAAAACTGTTCATTTCTCAATTTCCTTAGCACCATTAGCTGCCTCGATAGCTTATATTTCTGATTACTTTGTACTGCGGAATGGTATTGGGTCTGCTCAAGTTTATCCAGTGCACCCTTGAGTTGATCAGAGAGTACCCTAATCTGATGATCTTGCTGTGATACACATCCTTCGAGCTCTAGGTTCCTGCGCATTGTTTTCTCTTGCTCAGAATTTAATAATTTTATGAGAGGCTTGAGTTCACTTTGATCAAACTGTGTGGCTTCTTTCTCTAGCATATTGCTTGAGAGGGGATTCGATGCACTAAATACACGATCTCGAACTGGGAGTGAACTACTAAAGTAAGGTGTACCTCCCCTATAATAAGGTGAAGAATCTCCTACACCATATGGGTAACGAATCATGATGGGTGGATTGCTGTGAGCAAGGCTAAAATCCCTCATACTTGGCCTATTCCCGGCATAACGGAACCCCAAGCAGAGTGGCTCGATTATTGGGCACTTATAGCTATCATGCATACCATTATATTGTGTGTATTGGCTAGGTATTGCACTATTATTATTGGGCCTAGCTCCCTTGCCATCACTGTTTGGTACCTCCCTTGTAGCACTCTGTTGTGATGGTATACTCGCTTGACTTGACTTAACATCAGATTTAGCACCCTCATTTTGAGGCATCAATTGGGCCGATGTTACACTACCCTGTTGGCTGCTCTGCCGAGTACCCCCCACAATGTCAGGTCTTTCATGATAGCTCATATTTTTGATAAGAGTTTGTTACATCAATTTCTAAGATTTGTCACCATCTGGAAAGTCACATAATTTTATAAAATTACTGCCTCAGTGCTTTATATTCTAGTATGTATATTTTATATTACAGTTTGTATGCTCCAAAATACAGTTTTGATGTGTTAAAATAAAGTTTAGATGTGTTATAATTATAATACAGTATGTATATGCTATACTAAAGTTTTTGATGTGTTGACGTATACACAATATTTTTACTAAGAATATGATAATGATACCCTTACTTTTATATATATCCCCATATTTAACGTTTGCACACTATCTATCAATATATATAATCTATCTGAATTAGCTTGATTTATCAATTTGAATATAAATACCCTAAAATCCTAAAGTCTTATTTAGTTAATTCCTAATATATTTTAGAGCTTAATAGGCCTTTATAATACTTTTTTAAGATTTATCTTTACACACATTTATTTCTTATACAACCAAAAACCTGGCTAATTATGTGCTTAAACATAAAGTCAGATTACTCAATTATTCATTTCTGACACAGACACAGTCAAATAAGGCAATTAATCGCTTTCTATACACATACAGTCAAATTATATATATGCCATTGAAATATACAGACATAAGATCAAATTATATATAAATATAGTTAATTATAAGCACACAGTCAACTTATATATGTATACTTTTAGTTCGTATATATATCACTCTTACCTTTTGATAATATTTTCATAATGTGCAAATTCTCCCTAGCTAATATTTACTCGATAGCTAATTTGACAGAAATTATAACATAAGTTTATCTATATCATTAAAATATATGTAATAAGTGTATATAAAATATGTGTGTATAAATTATATATGTAATCTATATATATGGTAATACATATATGTGAATTATGTGTATATATTGTCACTCTACAAATCAAAAGATTCTGATTTTAGGTATAAGCAACCTAATATTATATATTTATATAGATATTTATAAATTGTCTATATAAAATATATATAATATATAGGTAATATCAGATATAGCTTATATACTAGAATTATTTACACATGTAGAAATAAATTTAGATAAAGAAAATTATATCTTATGAAACAAGTTTATATAGAAATTACATGCTCATCTATTTGACTATACTCAATGCTTACTTAAAGTAGAAATGTACGTGAAACATATAGAAATGTTATACGGATGTAAAGTTAATAAGTATGTATATAAGACTGATTTATTTTATCTAAGTTTACTTCATGTGCGTGTGTGGAAAATCATCATTTGGGAACATAAGTGATAAATGTGTGAGAGTGTAAAACCTCTAACTGTAAAATCTAAATAAATATACACAACCTCATGCTCATGATGATTGGTGTAATAAATTATCTCCAGTCACGTTTACTAGCAAATTAAAAATTAACTGAATTTCTAGTTACTAAGATTATAGGTTTATGGAGCATCTATTATTAATTATAATGCACACGTCTGTATTATTATAAGTAAAAACGAAAAATTTCAACACAAATACACAGTTTTATATTATGAAATTACTCAAAGATGTTTATAAGGATTTCAAGAATATATACTCACAAATAATAATAAACTTAGCCCACATAGGCACCCACACCATGTATGAAGTGATACAAAATTCTAGTTCACATAATATCCCAACCATATGCAAGTTTTTACACATTTTAAAATAAATACTATAAGCGCTTTCAGAGTGTACACATATACGCACACAAAATTAAAATAATTGACCAAAAATATATACTTGATCAAATATAACAATATGCATAAACGCACAGCATACATTAACTTTTATTTAGTATACATATACATCATTCAATTTGATTTGTAATAAAATTACACTCACTCCTATGTGTATACATGTAATATTGTGTAAATTAATAATGATTTATATATATATATATTCATATATATTAATGTATATATTCTGATATAGTATACACACAAATTTAAAAACCACAGACATGAGTTATATTTCTCATTATCAAATCAAATAAAGCACACACAAGTTTGAAATAGTGTGTGTAATAGCAATTTTAGTTTCGACAACGAAATTGAAATGAGTAATTATCATTTGTTTACCCTAACGTAAATTTGGATTACTTTTTAGTTAAAATTGTTGGATTTTGGTCAATCCAGCCAAAAAATAATTTGATTTGAGTGATATACACATAAAACATACGAGTTGCAAAACAATATAAATTATACATATTCTCATAGCTACATTAAAAGTCACACACACATGCTCACAAATTCATATGTTTACATGTCACAATACTGGACGTAATTCATAAAATTAAATACTCGTATCTATTTAGGTTAATAAATTCAGGTTAAATCATGTGCACAAAAATATGTGCTAAGGTGTTCAGTATTATTACACCCAGCCTACACTCACAAATATATACACACACGCATGAAACATGTCAATTATTATAAATTAATGTTACACACGCATACATATATGTAAAAAAATTCAAACTAAAAATGCACACACATGTCCATAAAACCAAATGTTGAAATCATAGTGTTCAAATACACTCGTACACAAGCATATACGTACACCTATATAAACCTATACATACATAAATGAACAGCTTCAATTAGTAAAATTATACATATATGCTGGATTTCATAAAAATAGTTGGATGATTTGTAATAAAATTACATTCATATTAAATATACACATATATAATTTGGCTAAACTTACAAAATTTATATATATACTATGCGGACTCGCAACTCTTTGAAACTCAAATTATTAAATGTATACACTCTGTAAGCAAAAGTATATTAAACTGATATACACACACAATAAACACATATATATATATATTTATATATATATGTATGTATAGATATATGTATACAATACAAATGCTAGTGTCATAACCCTAGATTTTTGACATGCTCTATATACCTGAATTTTCAATGCACAATTTACATATACTATATCTAGCTTGACTACACACATACACATTGAAAACGTGAATTTGTATGTATTTTTTCAAATTTTAATCAAATCTCCAGGCAATAATTTTATTGGAATCAGCTATGCTTTACACACTAAAAATACATCAAAACCTGTCAAAAATTATACACCTAAAAAATCACACACCTAAAACACCAAAAATTACATACTCAAAACATCAAAAATTACACACTGCATAAAAAATTATACCTCAAAACATCAATATTTGTACTAAGCGTTGATTTGTTAGAGTATTTCTCTCTTTTAAATTTTATTTTTAAAAATTTATTTAACATCCAATGTTATTGATAAGCACTGTTTAAAATAATTATTAGTTGATTTAGTTTTGTACATAGAATTACACACATTCACTCAGAACTTACAAACACATAGACTACACAAACATAGTAGATAATTCCACACAGATAGATTACACTTAAACACAGTCAAAGTCGCACTATTCAAACTCAAAACATACCCTGTCAAAATCTCATAGCCACACATCTTCAAAGCAGACCTACAAACTCATAAAACAAAACTACAAAGTTATACCTATACACTCTGAATATTAAACACACTTATGTACTAAGAAAATATTACTCACATAGCTACACATTATCAATATTATTCACCATCAAAAGTAACACACACACAAACCACGTCAAATTTACTCTTTGCACAAAGTAAAAATTGCATAGGCTGAAAAGTCATACATAACTCAAATTACACATAACTCAAATCTATCAAAATTACAAACATATCTTAAATTACACACAGCTCAAAGCTATTCAAATTACTTATAATTCAAGCCACAAACTGTCAAAACTACACACCCTTTAACCCTACAGTCCACACACACACACACACACATATTCACACACATTTTTGTCAATTTTTAAGTTCAAGTTTTCAAAGGTAGAATATCAAAGTCATTAAAATTTGAGAAACAGGTAATTTTATTTATATCAAAAATTTTATAATCTTGTTGAATCTTATCAAAGATCAAGTGTATATATGTCCAAGTGCATTTTTGATATTTTGTTTTTAAATATATACTGATGTGCGTGTAAATCTGTGTACTTGTGTGATTTAAATTATTTTATAAAATTGTATATATTTCGCATTTTTAAATATTGGATATATAAGGTATATTGAAATTGTATATAAAAATATGTTTGAGCAAGTGTAAATATGTGTGTGAAACTTTAATATATATATGGTTAAGCATATCTTGTAAAACTTTTACATAATTATTCAAATTTGATAAAACAGTTATAGTTACTCAAACACACAAGATATATACACTCACACACACTTATACGCATTCATACTCACACAAATACACACGGACACTCACACAGATAATACACACACAAACTCTTGTAGATAACACACACACATTCATACATAAACACAAAGTCAATGACACACAATATACACGCATATATATATATATATATATATAAAACAAATAAATCAATTTTTAAAAATGTTTACACACATCAAAGTTTGTGATAAATATGTATATGGTTTCAATATAATATTTTGTAAGTACTTTTAATTTATTTGATTGTTTTTTCAGACGTGTGTGAAATTTGTAATTGTAATTTAAAAATTGTATTGAACAGATTTAGGAAATTATTAATACCAAAGGATAGAGTTAGGTAAATTTTGTTTAAAAATTTATATACTAGTTTGTATCTGTAAAAATATGCGTAAAAGTGTATGTGAAATTATATATATATATATACATGAATGCTTATAAAAATATGTGTAAAGCTATATGTGGAAAAATACGTGTCAAACTATATCTATATAATCCTCTATGTGTAAAACTATATAAAAATATATGTGTAAAATTATATGTAACAATGTGTGTAAATTATATGCATAACAAAATGTATAAATGTATCTACAATAAAGCATATTTAAAATTGTGAGTAAAATTATAAAAATTTTACAAACACTTTAAATTATACATCTAATGTAACAAACAGCACATAAACATTATTTATTTTTGAAATGTTTTCTTCTATGAACACCAAAATACACACATACACTCTAAAACACAACTCACACAAATAATAAAAAACACATACACTAAAAACTAACAAAATCACATCCACACACAGCAGCATTCCTACCCACACATCTACTCATTCACACACCTATCCAATCACATATACATCATATAAATGAGTAGAATAAATATTTGCACATATTTGTACACACACATATACAAATTGACAAACAAACCCACACATAAACATGCACTATACCCAAAACTACCCAATCACCCACACAATAGCAAACAACTCATACACACACACCTAGGTAAAATGTAAAACATTCGTGCACAAATACAAAAAAATACGAGATACAACATACACACATCTTGCTATAATATAGTTATATGCATACAAATTATAACCACCTACATCAGCTCCACACACACACATTTTACACTCAAACTTAAATAAGCTGCATCTTCTTACATAGACATAGCACACACTGTAAAGACAACAAGCTCATTTTAAGCCCTATACTTACACACACGCACACTTTCTGTGAAAAAACAAATTTGAAAAATTTTTTGTTATATAAAATCAAATACACATTTAATTCATTCGCACATTGAAGATTGCACTTTCATTTAACCCACACAAAATATTTACACACTACACACACCACATATTTACACACACAATATATAAATGTAACACCCACCATTCAAAAACATATAATCACTCATGTAATATATACACACACTCCTTCATACACCACATACGCTCCCTTACAGTCCACACACACTGTTACACTCCACCTACGCTTAACACACTATTATATATGTCCTAGCACAGTACACACACACAACACTCTTGCACACACAGAAAGCACAATCCTTGCACAGACACCATTATAAATCAATGTACATACAATGCGCACATTCTCACATATATAGCACTGACATAAAAATTATATATATCTAAAATTTAATTAATTTTTTCCTTCAGAAAATAAAATTTTCACATACAATAATAAAATAAAAAAATCCTATAATTATTACACACATCTTAAATAACATAAAATGAGTGTAATACACACACCATCCCAATTACATAGATCACTTAAGATTAGAATACTTGCCTAACCCCACTAATATACTTCACACCCACGCACCCACCCACCCACGACAGATCGACACACACACACACACATCCCCACACGAACACACACACCTCCACACCCACTTAAACACATCACACACACTTTCCAACACAACATATACACTCTCCAAAACCTCACACAAACTCTCCAACACATGGCACAAACTTTTCAATACATCACACACACTCAAACCCACTCAGCCACTTACCCACTTTCCAATAAAACCATACATACACACTGAAAGACTAACCCAAACAAAAACACACACAATAGTACATTTATATATTTATTATATATAGATAAACAACTATCACACATTATAAGATTTATGTGACCCCTTGTATATTTTTGTTTAGATTAACACACACTTAGGTTCCCTCTCCCGCCTCCTATCCTCCTAACACACTCACCACTCCTTATATACACACAAATCAGTACCTCATTACTTTTCCACTAAATCCTGTTACTCTCCTTATCCCTAAAAACACACCACTACTAATAAACACACATGTAGCATTCCTCTTTGGCACACTCCCCCCTTACACACTCC
>JADHZB010000945.1:1182-18296 GCA_015657535.1 Nephromyces sp. MM_2019
TGTGTGTGTGTGTGTGTGTGTGTGTGTGTGTGTGTGTGTGTGTGTGTGTGTGTGTGTGTGTGTGTGTGTGTGTGTGTGTGTGTGTGTGTTTGGATGCTTGTACAGGTGTGTGTGTTTTGGTGTGATGTGTGTTTGCTGCAACTTTGATGTGAGTTGTGAAGTTTTTATACGTTCTAGTGGTGTGTTGTGGTGTTTTGGGATTGTGCTATGTTGGGGATCATGGTGGTTGTGTGTTGTGTTGTATTGTGGTGTGTTATGGCAGTTGTGCATTTTGGTGGCTGTGTGTTATGGTGTGCTATATATGCTGATAGTTGCGTGTTGCTACTGCTGCTTCTCTGAATTTTTCATTCTGTGCTGCTACTGCTTTTTGTGTGTGTGCCTTGATATCAGCTCTTTTTACGCTTGTATTTTTCACTTAAAGTAGGTGTTTATACAGAATAGTGTGTGTTACAGAGATGTCTGTGTGTATTAGTGCTTGCTGCTTCCTGCATTTAGAGTGTTGGCTGTAGGCCTGTGACCCTCATTGGATACTCTCTCGGTGCGAGGCTTATTTTCTGCTGCCTGAAAGAATTATATAAGATGGTAAGAGTGTAAATACTTAAGTTTAGTACGTTTGTATGCAAAAGAATAATACTGAAAACCGGTGTATCTACACTTATTAGAGCGTGTGTGTGTATGTGTGTTTGTTGATATATTAGCGTGCTTCGTTGATGGGATATTCCGGGGCGTGCATTTTGCTGCAAAACTTTTCTTGAGAGTGATGAAGGCGTGTGTGTGTGGGGTTGTGAGTGCTTATGGGTGTGTGTATGTGTGTTGGGTTGTGGGTGCGTATGGATGTCTGTATGTGTGTGTGTGTTTTTAGTTAAAGAAGCAGTGGGTGTTTACTTTTGGTATGTCTGTGAGTGTGATTAAATACTCAGTGAAGAGTGCAGAAGCTTAAAGAATCTTAGAGACGTTAGGAACTCTTCCAGCATGTGTGTGTGTTAGCATGAAAATTTAGCTGCGAATTGAAGCCTGTGTACTTCAAAGGGGGAGCTATGCTAGTGCTGCAGAGTAGAGTTTAGTAACTATGTGTGCACTTCGATCAGGGACACTGCAGTTTTATCAGAAATTTCGTGCTTCTGGGCTTGGGGAAATTATACTAACGATGAAGAGTGCAGTTTAACAAACATGTGTGTGTGTGTGCGGTTCGATCAGGGACACTGCAGTCTTATCAGTGATGTCGTGCTTCTAGGCTTACCTGCCTCCTTAAACAAGGAAGCTTGGCAGGCTGCTAGGACTGTAGTCAGCGGCAGACTAGTGAATGTCTATTCCTCTGTGGATTGCTGTATAGCTTCGCTCTATCGACCCAGCGAGGAGAACTTCGAGGTAGTTTATGTGTGTGCGTAAGCTATGGAAGGCTTTCAGTCCTGTATAAGAGCTTGCTAGCTTACACCTAGTTGAGTATCCCAATGCACTGTAAGCTTGAGATTTTTCTTAAACCTACTTTTGTGTGTGTGTGGCTGTATGCATCCCGAGTTTGTAGCGTGTGTGTCTGCGGAGTTTCCGCTGAATGGTGTGAAGGCTGGAGATGAGCCGAAGCGAGGAAGCTAAAGTAAGCTATGTTTTGGAATGGCTTGCTTTACTTATTTCAGAGCAAACTCGTACAAGACGCATGTTCTTAAGCCACAGCCACACAAACACGCTTAAACGCACACACACAGGCATTCACACACACACAGAGGCACACATACACACCCAGAGAGACACACAAAGACGCGCGCACACAGAGGAACACACACTCACCCAGGGAGAAGCACAAGGACATGCGCACATACACACACACTAAATGCTCTTTCTCTTTATGTATCTTTAGGCTGCTGCTCTTGCTCCAGTAGAGCTTGACGGAGTTGAGAATTTAGATATCTCTGGATTACTGAAAGGGCGCTACAGATATTCCGTCCTTCTTCGAGATATCCTCGATACGATTGAATTTGAAATATGAGCTTTGTAGTGCGGTCTTTGCTATTTTGCTTATGTTTGAGTGTGTATGTGTGTGCGGGTTTGTCTGTGTTTGTATATTTATTTACGGGTGTATGTGTGTGAGTGTGTGTATTTACATGTGTTTCTATGATTTTGCGTATTTCCTTATGTTTTTGGTATTTGTTCAGGCTTATATTGCTGTATATACTTTGATGTTCATGTTGGTGTGTGTTCCTGCATCCCCAGATTTTGGATGAGGGTGCATAACTTCGTGTGTGTGTGTGTGCCTTTTTTTATAATGCAAATAATTCTAGCTCTATGCCTACAATTTTTGCTTTGCTTGTTTATCTGTTTTGATGCCTTTATCTATTATGATGTGTGTGTGTGCGTGTATATACTTTTACGCTCTCAACAGTTTTTACACGTTGCTGCTGTTATCTTTGTATGTTGTTTAAGCTTTCCAGCCTACAGTTTGTTGGGTGCGTTTGATGGCACGTCTAACTAGAAGCTTTATTTTTGATAAACAACAAGAGCAGCATCACTGGATGTATATTAGTACCTTTTTTTGCTATAAAAATATATGTGTAATGATGTGTGTGTGCATGATGATGTGTGTGCGTGATGTGTGTGACGATGTTTTTGCGTGATGATGACGCGTGTGATTATAGGCGAGTGTTATGATATACGTGCGTGATGATTTATACGCGTAATCATGTACATACAAAATCAGTGTGCACGATGTGTGTGTTTGATCACATCAATTTTTAGTTAAAGAATTCACAGATGTTAACGTATTCCGCCGAGCTTTTCCTAGCAAAGATTAGGCATTATTTTGGTTTTTTCTAACAAAGGATAGACGTTTGTATTATCTTTGAGGATGTATTGACGTATGTGCGAAATCTTGCCTGTCTAGTAACTATCGTTTACACATAATGCTTTTTAAAGCTTATGAATTGATAACTTTGATTTTTTGAATAATTCTTAACAATTTAAACTGTATATATTGCGGATTATGAAGAAGATGAAGAGATTTCTACTGTTGGCTAAAGCATTATCTCTTTAGATTTCTTCTTTTTTGGGTGTGCGCGCATCTATCTGGGTTTTACCAAATATGTGCGTTTAAGCCACTGCGCAAATAGACCCAGGCTTGCTTCCAGGCATACATCGATAGAAGCATCCACACCGACATCTGGGGATGTATCCATGCGCGGATATACCCGCACGCACCTATCCGCTTGTATTCGCATCCAAACACACAAAAATCTGCTCCCATATTCACATCCAAACACGCAAAGACGCATATACGCACACACACAAAAACACACAAAAACTCAAAAAAAAACATACAAGCACAAACTCACGCAAGCACAAAAAAAAACACACACACGTCTACCCTTACTAACTTGGATAAAATTTTCTTAATAACTCGCCAAACTTGCAAGAATTGCTTGCGATTAAAGCAAAGCTGCTGAATGAATCCAGTGGTATATCTATAGCGTTTATATCAAGCAGAGAATCCTTCTCTGTAAATAACAGCTTTTCTGGCCTTTTAGTTCCTCTTCATCTTACCAGGATATGCGGTAAAAACTAGATACCATCCCAATCATGCAGAGCATGGCTTACTGCTGCCTTCATTCCCTCCTCCATATATAAATCAAAGGAGGGAGTACTTGAAGCTATTTTTTGTGGAAACGACTGAAGCCTAGTGCTAGTCAATTTTTAGAAGCCAAAAATTGTGCTTTTTCGCACACACTTGATATTTTTTCCTGTTTCTTTACTTATTCGACGCTGAAACTACGTATTCATCAATCTTCAAATGAGGAAGCATTTTTTTTTAAATCCTCTCGTTTTTGAGAGGGTTTACGTTAAAATTTCAGTATTAATCATCTAGTCACATCTGGCGACTACTAGCAATTTAGCTTAATCATTTTTTTTTTGTGAAATCTTTGGTTTTTACCAAAATTACCGCGAAGTTCTTCAGTCATTATATGGAGAAAGCGGTTGAATTTTAACTTTTTTAGAGTATCTTGCGAAATTTCAGCAGATTATGTTTTTTAATTTCTTCTAATACCTTTTTTAAGGAAGCATGAAGTTCTTTTTAAGAAGAAATTTCAATGTATATAAAAAATTCTACCGATCACACCTTAAAAGGAGGAAAAAAAATTTCCGATGAAGACTCTGCTCTCTTTCAATAGCTTGAAATGGAGTCACCACGAAAGAGGAGCTTGTTGTGGCATAGCGAGCTTTTTTGTTCGAAAAATCTGGTTTTCCCAGCGTAAAAAAGTGACAGAAAATGTAGTTTTACCTGGTAGTAGTGGAGATGATGCCGAACCCGACGATAGCAATGAACTTACTGTGATGGTAGCAAAAACAGTAGTATTTCATTAGTGTTGTGTTGATAAGTACTGCTAAGAACAACTAGTTAGCTAGATACCTGGCAGGGTTATCCTCGGAAGATAGAAGGTAGTCATAAGTGTCCAGAGAGATAGTGGTAGAGATGTAGAGAGAGGCTGAGAGACTGAGAGGCCAAGAGAAAGAAAGAGAGAGATATAAAGTCAGAGAGAGGGACAGACAAAGAGAGATATAGAGACAGACAAACAGACAAAGAGAGAAAGATCTATATGTACATGTATGCTCTAATAAAGTGATCTGCTTCCTCTTGCAGTACTTCACTCATTTATAGTTTAACTGCGATTCTCACAAAGCAAATTGTGCGCAGATCCAGAAGAAGAAGCTGAGCAAAAAATAGAAGCTAATTCTACATGTTTGCTGTGATCTAAATATGTACGCCCAGAGGAGTAAACTTTGCAGAGCTTAGCTGCGCTTGTGGGCTCCATTTTCAGCAACAACCCCTCGTTTTTACCCATTCGTGTGTGTGTATTATCCGCTAGTGCGGTGCTCATTGCTGTGTGTGTGTTGTCTTAGATATTCTAAGCCGGAGATTCGTAAATCTTTATGCTCAATTGATCCTGTTTTGTTCGCAGAAAGCAATTTTGATTGTACGTTTTGTTTGTCAACTGGAACTGGTAAATATGCAGGTGTGTTGCCAGTGTAAGCCCAATGGATATTTCGCATCATTACTTCCTGTTGTATGCATCCTGAGAGCTGGAAGCATTGAGGCAGGATACTCACAAGAGCGAAATTCGCCCAAAAAAGGTGAAATTATTGGGCATGTATTCTTGTCATGTAAAGTGTATGCAGGCGGGTCGAGGAGTTTTTATGCATCTAGGTGGTAGGGCTATCACTAGCAGACAGATAAAAACACTTCACCTAAACTAGATTTTATCAAAATCGCACTAGCGGATAGATGAAAACACTTCGTCTAAACTAGTTTCTCCCAAACTTTCACTAGTTTCAGTTATTCCCTTCAAACTTCTCGCATTTATCCCCAAAAAAGTGTTTCACTCCCAAACTTCCGGTCTTTTCCTTCCTCCTGCAACTTGTAGATTGGCAATGCGTTGCCTGTTTCTAATCAACACACAGCGCCAGCGTCTCCAAAATCGCGCACACAAACCCATCCTAACCCTACTCAATACATTTTCTGCAAATGTGGTAGTCTGTGATTCCTATAAACTAGTTTATTTTTTTCTAGAAATTCTAGATTTTCGCTCATCTCGTTAGTAAATGGGTGTTTTCTATTACTCAAAAAAATGGCAGCTGTCCTCGGCACTACGCAACTTTTTAAAAAAGAAACTCACCTTAAACCCCTTCAGCAGCCACACACACCCTACTACTAAGCGAAGGCTGCTAAAAAAAACACTGAAACCTACTTGGGGTGACGCAATGAATATGCGTCATCCCTAGAGCGGGCGCAACTAACTATGATATATACAGATGTTCTCGGCTTTACCGGAAGCAACTGATGTGAATTCCTTCTAGCTAGCTTAAGTCATTATCGCTCATTTAAGCAGGAAATTGGACTGATCGGCACTTTTCTCAGGCGAGTAGGTGTGTGCAGCAGCTGGAATGTTCAACACTGCAGTTTCCCCCTATTTAGAATCTAGCTCAAGGAAAAAACTTGCCCCCCAAAAAATACTAGTTGGACCGGGTAGAAAAGCCTCCGCAAAGGAGTCATAAAATAAGAGATCGTCAAAACTCAAAGCCATCGCCGTATCAACACATTCAAAGTAGTAGATTAAGCAAAGTTAAAGCGTAAGTCCAGGACGTAAATACTGTTGTTTTACCTCTATTTTTAGTCTAGCCTTCGGAACTGTAGCGATCCCAAAACCGAGATCCCGATGGGAATTATGGCGCGGACTCTGAGTCAGCGAAGCACATAAAATGATGAGTTCAGTACGTCATTCGCTAATCCTTAAATAGATGAAGATGTAATTTTGTTAGCACTGCAGAAAAAGCGCATCTTGAAATATAAAGATAATCTCTAGGGTCGCTGCTGATTTCCTCATTACTTTGGATGAGTAAAAATAGCGCTTGAAAGTATCGCAAACCGTCATTTTCCAGCCCAGAGATATTATTCCCTTCATAGTACGGGGGAGGAAGCTGGGAAAATTATAAAAACCCCCGCATAACATTGTGTGATGAGGCCAGATATATGGTAACTTGTTGAATAGATGGAGTGAGTAGCTTTTTCTGCAAATTAGGAGGGTGGAGAAAGTGGTAATTTTTAAGTAGCTCAGTAGCTGTTTCCACACACTTAGAGTGAATAATAATCTGTCAAACGCGTTAAGCGAGCAGCCTTCTCTTTCACACAGCAGCACTCCGGTAGATACTGTCTCTGGTTTCTGATATCACAAACACTGGTTACTGCCTCTCCATCGATTAAAATGCTGCTTTTAGCAATTTTTCCTTTAGCATCGTTAGGCTGCTCCCAAGGACATCTTTTACAGATTTAGCATACTTCTCTAGAGCTAAGATGGCTGCTTAGTTAAAGCATTTACTCCAAAAGGGGGGTTCATATACCGCAACAGGCAGAGAGAGAGATTCAGCGATCCACAAAGACACTTATAAATGTCTTTAGTATGTGAGAGGTGCATATCATCAAGCCCTGCTCCACAATGGCCAGTAACAATAGTATTTTTCCTTCTCAGCCTATTTTTTATGCCTGACCCCCAAAAAAACTGGAATAAAACCCTGTTTGCTCTTCATAGACTGTCTTCAGCAGTTTTTTCTCAGCGATAGCTTAACTTACCACTCTGGAAAATCAGTTTTTCATCAGCTTCTGATACCTTGGAGTCAGTTTATATGAAATAATCTACCTTTTCACCACCAGTTAACGTCACTTCCCCCTCGCTCTCTGCTTGTAGCACTAAAACTTGAGCAATAATCTACACAGAATATGTCCGGAGTAAGCCATGGCTTTTTTTAGTGTTGATACCAATGATTTTCACGAAAGCAAGTCGTTAACGGAGCATAAAAATGTTTAATTCTTTAATTTTTACGCCCATTCAATAGATTTTGTTTGGAATATTAACGAAGCAATTTATTTATACTGCAATAAGGTTTCAAGCTTTTCTCTTAAAACCTAAAGAATTTTGAATATTGAAAATCAGCACAGAAGCAAATTTTTTATTTCCTTTCATGAAAACCAGAGAAAAATCTCGATATTCTCTGTCTTTCTTGTCAATCGAAAGTACAGCGTGGGCATCGCTAGTCAGTAGAAACTTACAAATTAGTGCCACCAAAGTTCAAACAACGGTTAGAAGCAGGAGAAAAGATTTGTTGCTCCTCGATAGGAGGCATTTTCAGCGCAGAAAAATAGACTTTTCAAAAAAAGTAAGGCAAAATCTTGAGAATTCCTTAGAATATCCAACAGCCTAGCGCAAAAGTAATCAGTACAGTTCTCGATGCATTAAAACGCGAACCATCACCTCTATAACAAGTGAGGGACTAGCAAAAAAAAGGGAATTATCTGCTTAAACTAGTGTCAAATGATGTTATCTGCCTGACTTCTTCGCATTACATGGCATTCATTATTAAAAAATGCTTTTTGTGCCTAAAATAATTTAGATTCCAGATTTTACAGTTTAATATAATTATATACAGAATTTATAATGTCTAAAAAGATTTTCCTGCTCATAGTTCCAAGTTGCGGAATTTCAGCAGCGGCGACACGAACAGGCAGCGGAACAACAGCGTAATTTCAAAAGTGTTACAGATTAGAAGGGGCTTTCTTGTGTGTAAAAGAGCCCCCTCCGAAAAGGAGCATTAATCTCCTCCTGGTCTTCCGGAGATGTTACTTCGCCAAAAGCGGTATCTTCAAGACTTTTTTCGTTTCTAGAAATCGGACTAAATTGAGGAGAAATTGGAGAAAACCTAGTGCAATCAGTGAAATTTGTGTGAAATCTCCAAGCTCAAATAAAAAGGATGTAAGCTTAAAAAGTGCTGCAGCTTTTGTGACAAAAGTATTGAAACTCACCAATGATTTAATCACAAAACAGGGTCGGCAATTTTTTTTTCAGTGTACGCACACTAAAAAACATTTCTTAAGACTAGATTTCTTGCGTGTATATCCGTCAGTAATGTTTCTTCTCAATGCAGTTCATAAAATCTGCGTAATAATTGGTTGATTACACATATAATGCGCGTTCTTGTGGGTAACTAGAAGAGGATGAGGACCCTCTCTCCAGAACTGCATGATGCCGACAGCAATAAAAAGAGTTTGAGGCCCCTCTCAACAGAACCGGTTGAGATGGATATCTCAAGGCTGCTGATCCGCGCCAGAGAAAACCTCAAAATCACCAATATCTCCCCATTCAAAGATAGACTAGGTAAAATCATCGATGAAATTGCAGCGACTAATCCAATGTACTTGCCACCAACATGGGCTGCATCCAATGAGGGAGGCCCAAAAGGTGGAGGCTCCACAACATCACCACCACAACCACCTAGGCAAAGTGAGGCATCATCGAAAGTAACGGCTTCTGTGAAAAAGTCAGCTTACAGCCCTAACTTTGTAGAAACTCGAGACGATAGGATGATGCGTCTCTCCCAAGCTAAGGTGATTGCATCAGATGCAAACGGCGAGAATGCACACGCTGTTAAAAGCAAGATCAGGAAACCTAATTTTCTGGATTCTTCCAAACTAAGCCAATCAATGAAGAGAACTTTAGACGGCAGTGATACCGAAGATGAGCGAAGCTGCAATAAATCGCTCGATACTATCGAAAAAGACAAGGAGGGCTTTATAACCGAAGCGATGCTCTTTAGAGCACTTGGAAAAGACTATGAATTTACAAATGTTCGAGTTCTTGTGCTGAACCGAAAGGGTTTGGAGAATATCGAGAACTTAAGGCTATTCAACGGTGTGTATTGAGTCGTAACAATGAATGTGCGAGGGATGGATTCTGAGTTTTCTAGTGAGTGCATGCTGCGAACGTATGCTTTGATGGTCATAAGAAGAGGATGAGGTTTGTGTGTCGTGCAGGGGATAAAGATGAAGGGAGCTGATGGATACTGAAGATTGCAGGGTAGGGTTGTGACTTGTGCGAAGAATCAGGGGAGTTTGGGTAGTCAATTCTTTCTAGTAAACTATGGGGATGGACATTTATTATTTTGAATTTTCCCTCCATCCCTCCACCTTTCCTGAATACCTTGCTTTCATTCTATTCACCCCATCTACCTCCACGTTGCTCCACCTGATTCCCCCCGCATCTATCCACCTTATTCCCCCCACAACTCTCAACACCCTTCCCCCCCGCCTTCTCACCAGCCCAAATTCTCGCCTAAAACCCCACCTCTACCCCCCTTTTTAAACCCATATTTTCACTCCAAATCCTCCTCATCTCAGGACTCGAGGAGCTCTGCTTGAAGCACAACAACATCTCTGACATATCTTGCTTGTCAAGGCTAAATGGTCTCAGAGTGCTCGATCTTTCATTCAATAAAATAAGAGACATCTCTCCCCTTCGTGAAATGCAGAAGATGACTAGACTTTCCCTCTTCTGCAACGAGATTTCTGAGATATCTTCAAGTATTAGCAGACTGTTTAACCTAAGATTTCTCTCACTGGGAGAAAATCTTATAAGCTATTACAGTGAGGTAGAGAACTTAAAGAGCCTACCAAAGCTTCATAGCCTTTGGCTAAAAGGGAATAAGCTAGAAGAAGACATATCATCATACACTCAAAGAGTGAAGGATATTTTCTCGGGATCTCAGAGCCTCTTGTATTTTGATGGAAGCCCTTTCCTCAACTACTGTGAAGACAAAAATAGCACACCAGAAGCCTCTAACGAAAAAATCAGCCAGATGGATGCTAACGCACCAAAAACTTCCCATAATCTGGAAAACACGGCTTGTGGGGGTGATAGGGTAGCAGACATAAGAAGCGACTACAATGCAAGTGAATTCAGCAGAGGAGGGAATGATCGAAAGCTTAAGAAAGCAGTTTCAGCGCGGAAAAAGATGGATATTTGGAGGGCTGCTAGTTGTGAGACTACTGTGAAATCCATCAAGAACAAAGAAAAGGTGATACGGAAGGTGAAGATTCAAGGTGAAGTGGCTGAGGAGCTGCAGCAGCTTGAGGTGGTTGAAGATTTGACGAAGCAACAAAAGGCATTGAAAGGTAACAAGCCAGAAAAAGAAAAATCAAGGCCTCTAAAACAGCATACGATTGATGGTAGGAGTATACTAGAGGATTTGCAGTCGCACAATCACGAAGAAGGGGAAAGTAAAAACGGCAGATCTTTGGAGGCTTCACAGCTCTTAAGAGATACTCTCGGGGCTGGAGGGGGAGCTGCTGTAAAATCTGAGGAGAGACAGGCAGCTGAAGGGGGAGTTGTCTTGAAAAACTTTAATAAAGACTCTCCAAGTATCAAGGAGGAAAATATAGCACCGGTTATTGTGAAGGCCGAAGCAGCTGCTGCCTTTGATAGCGAGCCTGACGCTTCACCAACTAGTCGATCTATACCACTTAATGGTGAATCGACTGCTTCTCCTCAGAGTAGCACATTAGAGGCACTGAATGAGAGAGAAAAATCGCTTTTTGAAGCAGAAAAAATCGATAGGATAGCTGAAGATGATGAATCTGTGCCCTACGCAGCGAAGCGAAGCTCTTTTGCACACGAAAAAAGAGCTTCATCAGCTGAAGCTTCCATGGACCCATTCACATTGGATCAAATTGCCTCAAAAACTCATAAAAATAGCTTTGAGGAAGCAAAACTGCAACAACAAGCTGGTGGCTGCTCTTCTTTAGAAATTCAGAAAGATTGCAGCGTCGAAGCAGAAGACAAAGGGCAGAAAAGCTCTCTTGACAGGTATTTTTGCTATTATGCTTCATTAATCACGGTTTGTCAACGTCTTATTGGTAATTCTCGTATCTTTTCTTCATGACGCTGTGTAGAAAAGTTTATCTGTTAAAAAATTGACGATTCTGAGGATGTAAAGACACAAAAATGGGGAAAAATATCGTTTTTAGCTTTTTTTTCGCTTTGGTTGATAAATGGAGGAGGTAGTGCATGGAGCTCGAGCAGAGTGTGCAGCGTATAACCATCGAAAGCCCTCAAATTTCTTCAAAGATGCTCAAAAAGTACTCGAAAAAACCAAAGAAGCTCTCAGAAATCCTCAAAAAACTTCAAGAAAACCTGAAGAAAAGCAATTCTTTGAGTTTATTACAATACATAAAAATACGCTTTAAACCGTCTACAGCACGCACACACACGAATATAGTGGCGCAAACTCCCTCGGAAAAGAGCAAGCAAAGCTCCCTCCAGGTAGTTTTGAAGATGGAGGTAACAGTAATGGATTTTGCATTCTTGTGATTTAAGGTGTGTTTCTTGCTGCCCCTAAGCGTGCGTGCGTGTGTGTGTGTGTGTGTGTGTAAGTGATGACACACATGGGTTGATGTTTGCACTGTGTTGGCATACACTTTACAGCCTGTTAAAGAGCATACCTCCTCAAAGTACAGATTCACCACCTTCTTTAATGCCTTTATCTGCAGCTGAAAACTCTCCAAGCTCTCTGGGACACACAGATTTGGGGGCCAACACCACATCAGCTCAACCAGATGGTAGAGAACGTGAAAGCAAGACTCTGGAGATGGATCTCAAAGGGCAGAGAGAAGAAGAAATATACCAAAAATCATCATCTATTGAAGAAGCAGTTGAGAGTCTGCAACATAAACAGCCTCCTGCCGTACTTTCTTCCAACTTAGATGATTTGAGGGAAGAAGAGGAAGAAAGAGGGAGAGAAGAAGAGGCTGACGAAGAGGAAGAAGCAAAGCCCAAAGAAAATTCAAAGGCAAAATCAGAGGCAAATCCAGAGGCAGAGCCACAATCAAATAGAAGGACAAAAGCAACCCCTTCACAGCAACTTACAGACACTCTACCAAAGATCTTCGAGTACCTAATGCAAGCGAAAAAGCAAGAAAAACAGCAGAAGAACAGCGAATGTACCATCGCACACAGTTTAGGCTTAACGAAGATTCTACAGGCTGATGATGAGATGTATTTGAAGCTGCCACTAGATGATATCTTCAAGGATAAATTCGTAGCTTTTAAGTTGAAGAAGCTGTTCCAGCAGATGATGCACAGGCTGTTCTCCAAAGAAAACGAGCTTGTGGAGTTTGAAGCATTAAAATCAGCCTACGAGGTGCTCAGAGAAAAGCATTATAGTAGGCTAAACAAGGAGATAAACAGCTTTCTTACGCAGGTATTGAGCGTATGATAGCTTCATGGGAGAGTACCTGTGTGTGAAGGTGGTGTGTGTGTAGATGAGGTCCTTGCTGAGTTCTCCGATAAGATGTGTGTGGGAGGGTTGGGGGGCTGGAGATGGTGAAGAAGTTTTATATACGGTGGGAGGGGGAAATAGAGGCTTTTTGAGGTAGGGTTTTCGAGGGGGGTAGGCCCGTATGCATGCTACACCCAGGCTTGGCACTGAAGAACACACATAAAGTGAATATACTCTGCAATTGCTATACACCATGCATACGCACCCCTTGAAAAGCTCATAATCTTCATCCTTCCCACCAATTGCCATGAGCACTGAAGTTTTTTGTTGAGAGCCTCTGCTTGTATGTGCGCTTTTTCTTTTCTTCAGTTTCATCGCTCTGAAAACCTGAGGCAATACAAGAAGAGGCTGACTGAGCTAGACATTAAGTTGAATCATAGCGAGCAAGAGTGTGTGAAGAAGCTTCGAGATGTTCTCAAAACGATGCAATCAGTACTCGCACGCGATTCTCGAGAATCTAGAAAGGAGAGTTTACTTCACGGTAAGACACCAGCAGTGTGTGCTAGTCATTCCGCTTGAGTAGAAGCGCTGTTACGAGCTCTACAGAGGAAATCTCTTAGCTTCTCTCTAGCTATTTTTAAGAGTAAGCAAGCCTTCCATTGTGTGTGTGCTGGTATGCATGTTGGTGTGTATACTGGTGTGTGCGCTGGTAAGCGTGTTGGTATGTGTGCTGGTAAGTGTGTTTTGTTTTGGTGTGTTTGTATGCGCGTGCACGTCTGTTCTTCAATTTTTCGCGTGCGCGTCCGTGTATAAGTGTGTGTGTATGTGTTCTGGTGTGTGTGTGTGTGTGTGGGAGGTTTATGCTGGTGCACGTGTGTGGAATTATCTTCTCTAGCTTGAGCTTGTTCATGGGTGCTCGCTTATCTCTTTCTGGCTATATATTTGTATACCACATTTTCACTATAAATGAGAGCTATCGATCCATTATTTGCGTATCTTTGAAATGCTATATCACAATGATAAACACGCAGATGAAGACTTCAGTCACTCCACACACATACACCTCCTGGCTTAAAAATTCGGCTTCATCTTCTTGCTACATAGTCTTTTATCTCTAAAACTTTGTTATTCTCCTTTATTCTTTGAAAAGCCACATCTCCACTCGATTTTCCTTCGACTTCTTTCATCCTCATCGTTGCACACACAGATCACTCCACTCAAGCTTTCCCATCATTAAATTAGCCTTTCTCACTGAAGTATTTCAGCACAAAACCCACTTCCCTTATAATAAGCTCCCCCCTCCTCTTCCCCTCATTTCAACGAACCCCACTCCCTACTACACCCCCACTCTGCGTATGCCCCTTTTTTGCACACCTCCCCTATTACACCCCTCTCCCTCCACTCCCCCCCTAAACCAATACCCTAAACGACTATACCCCCCCCCACCCCCAAAGTTACATGCTCCAAGGCACAAGCACACTCCCTCCTCTACTAAACCCCCACCAGCTTCTACCCAGCCAAATGCTGAGCACCTACTTAAACACACTCACTCGGTGCAAGAAAGACAGGAGACATCACTAGACGCAGCTGAGGCTCCAAAGCTTGCGAGAAGTACTATAAGCCATCAGAACCCTAGTATTAAGCAGGGGGTGTTCAGAACGCTATCCAATATAGGAGCTGCAAGCTACACACACACACACCTAGCAAGCAGGCTGTCTCAGGAAGAGGCTAAACTGCATCATATAGAGAGTGATAACAAGGAGAACATCAGCGAAGCTATTCAGACTTTCAAGGATGAGATAGCTGTAATTACGAAGAATTTGACGCTTTCTGTTGCTTCCTTCATAGCAAGCTTAGTACCATTGGAAAGTGAGTATCTACGGGACTTGAAGACATTCTCAAAGGAAATGGTAGGATTGGAAACGCACACAAAACCTATTGCACAAGAGAAAGATCAGCTTGAAGACGATAAAACTAATGATAACACCGCAACGATGAGGTATTATGCGGGAGAATGGGAGCTTTTTTTTGCTGCTTTCAGATATATTCAGGAGGAAGATATGAAACAGTGTGTTTCTTGTGTTATAGAGAGAATTTTGACATGCATTAGTGGACTTGAAGAGGAGAAAATTGTGGCTGAAGATACACACACACAAATCATAAATTGAAAGAGAGAGATACACAAGGAGCACACATACACACAGATATAGGGATTACAAAATTTCAAACAAAGCACCCAAATGTACAGAAAAAAAACACTGCAAAACGCATAAAAAGTATACAAATAAAGACGAGAAAGACACAGCAAAAAACCCACACGAAAAGCACACAAAACCCACACGAAAAGCACACAAAACCCACACGAAAAGCACACAAAACCCACACGAAAAGCACACAAAACAATAAAGAAAAAGCACAAACATAACAATAAACAGCACACCACACGCATATAGGAAAACAAAACCTACAATACACAACATATATCACACAACACACATGACGCACACATCACACACAACACACACACACGCCTTCCCTCCTACCAGCTACCAATTTCAGCTTTACACGCGCAAAAACCTCCTGAAGAGCAGCGTTTTCCTCATTTTTTCTCTGTAGAAAACGCTTTTTAGCTAGATGTGACATTTTCGGGGAAGAAAGAGCGAGAATCATCGAAGAAACAGAGGAAGAAGTTGAGGGTTTCATCCAAGGACAAGTGATGTATTATCTCGATAACTCAGCGATGCTATACTATAGCAATAGCGTGAGCAGAATACAGGAAGCTTATGAAGTATCTTTTCGTATAAAAACTTCCTGTAAGGCAGGCACTAACTCCTTTGCTAGTTTTATACAGGAAAAAACCGTAGAAGAGGGAGAAAAAGTGACTGAAAATGGCGCGCACACACCACCAATCATCAACCAGGAGGGAGATCGAAAGCAAGGGGGGTTAGTGTGCGCTTAGTAGGAAACATGAGGGCGATGGAGAGGTTTGATAGGTTGAAGAAGGGATGGTTATTGGAAGGAGGGGGAGGAAAGAGGGTTTGCTTGTCTGTGTGCAAAAAAGTTAGTAGGAAGGAGAGGAAAACTCCTTTGAATCTATTGAGATTTTATGGTGATTTTGCTGGACTATTTGAGGATTTTTCGCTCTGTTTGAATGTGTAGAAAAATGCTTGAAGATATGCATCTGTAAAGCAGAAGATGGGTTACGATTAAGTCTTCAAAATTGGTGTGTCACGTATGTTTTGCGTGCTGCGTGTATTGTGTGTGTTGCGTGTCTGCCGTGTGTGTGCTGTGTGTGTGCCGTGTGTGTGTATGCTTATTTTGCTTGTGGGTGATTTTTATGTGTGTTGCGAGTGTCTGCTTTATGTGTGCGTTTTGTTTGCGCGTGTATTTTGTGTGTGCGCGTTTTGCATTTGCGTGTTTCTTTATATGCCTTGTTTTTGAGTCTGCTTGTGTGTGTCTCTGAAGCTAACCTTATTTTTGTCTTTATCTCGACTAGGTGAGGCATCTGAAACTGCCCTTAAAGACACCAATTTAGCAAACGCACTGCACATGATCAGATCACGTTAAAACACACGCACCAAACGTGATTCTAGCGCACCAGCCAAAAATTAAAGGCTTAAACACAAACCAACCCAGGCGACAGGCCTAAAAGCACAACATTCCCACACACACCATTCCCACACACACCATCCCCACACACACCATCCCCACACACACCATCCCCACACACACCATCCCCACTCACACCATCCCCACACACACCATCCCCACACACACCATCCCCACACACACCATCCCCACACACACCATCCCCACACACACCATCCCCACACACACCATCCCCACACACACCATCCCCACACACACCATCCCCACACACACCATCCCCACACACACCATCCCCACACACACCATCCCCACAAACACCATCCCCACACACACCATCCCCACACACACCATCCCCACACACACCATCCCCACACACACCATCCCCACAAACACCATCCCCACACACATCCTCCTAAATTTCAGTTCCATCCCTAATTAACCACAGATAAACGATGATAAGCAGCTTATTCGATTCCCAATGATACCCTCACATCTCCCAGAAAGCTCGATACTTTGTGATAAGCCTGAAATGATGCAGGAAAATCCTAAACACTCACACCAAAACATACAGCAGGGATGCGCATACACGATGGAAGTACTTAAAAGCGATAAAACAGCGTTTTCGGTTCTAAAAGCACGCAAAATCTGCGAAAAATTGATATTTTGAGGGGAACAATCGCTCCAATTCCACGAAAGTGGAAGAGGGGGCTGTAGATACACTCTCTCCCCAAGTTTAAAGAAGATTACAAATCAAAGAGATGAGTTTCTGTTCAATCATCCAATGAGAATGAATGCCTTCCTTCTCTTCAGTACCTCATCTCAATCTCTAGTTCATCATCAAAGATTACCCAAGAAGAAGGCCTCCTCTCAGTAAAGAAGTTGCGGTTGCTACAAAGCAATTTTCAAAGAAAATTCGTCTT
>JADHZB010000946.1:7836-51836 GCA_015657535.1 Nephromyces sp. MM_2019
GTCTAAATATGTATATATATATATATATATTTGTGTGTGTGTATTAATTATTTAATTAATTACAGTGTAAGTAACTATAAATGCTTGATTTTTAGCACAAAAATTAATCGAAGAAACACCATATTTTTGGGGCTCAGAAACTGAAGTTAGTTGGGGCTAAATTGATAAATTTTTAATGTGTGTATATACAGTGTGTAAATAGAGTAAGATGAATTATATAGTGATTTATTGTAGGGGGTGTGTGTGTATGTAACATGTAATATATAGATATGATGAGGTACATTTCAATGTGTGTTTTGTGGGGGATTATGTGTGTGTGTGTGTCTAAGGCTTTATAGGTATATCTGTTTTGGAAGGAAATACGTATTATGCTGTGTGTGTATCTAAATATATATACTATATATATGTGTTTGTTTGATAAGGTGAGGTAAATTGTGTAAAGATATGTTTCATTTTGCTTATTATATCTGTGTGTGTAAATTATCTTCATGTGTTTTGGTTGTGTGTTATGTATGTAAAGAATGAGATATCTATGTTTTGATTGTGTGTGTGCATCATGTTTATTTGTGTAAAAGTGTGTATCTTGTTGAAGTGTGTGTGTATAGCTTTCTATGTGTGTGTGTATAGTTTTCTATGTGTATGTGTATAGCTTTTTATGTGTGTGTGTATAGTTTTCTATGTGTGTGTGTATAGCTTTCTATGTGTGTGTGTATAGCTTTCTATGTGTGTGTGTATAGCTTTCTATGTGTGTGTGTATAGTTTTCTATGTGTGTGTGTATAGTTTTCTATGTGTGTGTGTATAGTTTTCTATGTGTGTGTGTATTTCTGTATGTGTGTGAAAATTTGTTCACTTACTTTCAGTGGAGATATAGAAGAATTAGATTGATCATGTGTGCCACAAAAATTAGTTAAAATTGGAGAGGTTGATATATCAGCTCTAAGAAAGAGTTGCTACACACATAAACACGAACAAGATATTAGTGTGTAAAATTAATTAGTATGTATTGAACATCAACACTATATAGGATATATATATATATCGTTGATGCAATTCGATTCAATTTGTTATTACATACTTTTGAAGGTGTTAATACTATGAATACTTGTATACACGCACACACACACACACATACACACACACATTATACACACACATACACACACACATTATACACACACATTACACACACATACACACACACATTATACACATACATGATACACACATTACACACACACACACACACACACACACACACATACACACACATACATACACATACATACACACACATATATATATATATATATATATATATATATAATTGGTGTGTAGTGTGTAAACTATATAAAAATTTACTCTAATAAAATGTGACCAACTCTCCAAATAATTTGATGCCTCTGACGAATTAAAAATTGATGTTTCGTCCTCCCATTGTGTTGGGGGTGTTGGTATTAATAGATAACCCCTAATTCATTCATTTTACACACACATGTGTGTATATATATAAATATATATATACATTTTGAAATACTTATAAACCATACACACAAAATGTATTCAATTTATATTAGGTCTATACATGCACACATGCAAACATAATGACAGAATTATACACACACACATATATATATATATATATATATATATATATTACATACATATAAATAATTAATGAGTTTATACATTTATATATACATAATAACAAGTATACACACATAATAACAAGTATACACACATAATATATGATAGTTATTGAAAGGGCGTGTGTGTGAGTTTAAGGATTCTGTGTGTAAGATTATGGGTGTGTATATAGGGCTTGTGAGCGTGTGTGAAATGTTAAAAGGTGTATGGTTAAAATTATGTATGTAGAATTTAAGAGTATATGTGTATAAAATTTATGGGGGTGTGTGTAAGGTTTATAAATGTGTGTGTAAGGTTGATAAATGTGTGTATAAGCTTTATAAATGTGTGTGTAAAATTTATAAATGTGTGTGTAAGCTTTATAAATGTGTGTGTAAGCTTTATAAAATGTGTGTTTAAAATTTATAAATGTGTGTGTAAAATATATAAATGTGTGTGTAAGGTTTATAAATGTGTGTAGTTCTTACTCGGCTTCTAAATCGGTATGAAAATCGAATAATTCCCTAAAAGACTTTGTAACTACACATAAATATAAAGTGTGTAATTTTGGTTCGCTTACACACATCAAGTATGTTTTACACACATTAATTATAAAAATTATTAAATATGAATTACACACACCTCAAATAATTAACAACACACATCAAATTTATTGCACATATGTTATATATAATTTATAAATAGAGTGGTGGAGATATTTTACACACATATTAAAGTTTGTGTGTATATAACTTATAGGAGTTTGCAAATATGTGTGTATATCATATGTTGAAATGTATATGTGTGTGAATGAAAATAATATGCTGAAATCTAGAGAAAGTGTGTGTGTATATAAATCATCAAAAATTTTCTATTTGTGTGTGTGTGTACACAGCAAATCTTGCAAGCTAAGCAAGTGTGTGTGTATACAGCAAACTGATATCTACAAATGTGTGTGGGTGTACATAATATGTTGAAATGGATATGTTTGTGTGTATATATCACATATAAATGTTAATTGAAATGGATATGTGTGTGTGTATATATCACACATGAATGTTAATTGAAATGGATATGTGTGTGTGTATATATCACATATAAATGTTAACAAAAATAACAAGTGTGTGTGTGGGCATACCCGTCCAAGTGTTTTCATCGCTGGTAATTGTAAATTTGAGTAATAGTGTGTCATTGGATTCCCTTAGGTATTCATAAGCTAAAGGTGTAATTAACATCATTGCTACACATATATGCACACACACTCACTGAAAAAAATGCACACACACACATATACACAAACACATCAACAGGCCTTTATAATGGCCCACTGCTTGTTCAAATCAAATAAATTTCTAGATGACCTGAATTTAGATACATTGCACATGTTTATTTTGTGTGTAAATGCATGCTTATGTGTGCTTGGTTGTTTGTGTGGGTGTGAGTGTGTGGGAGTGTGTGGGGGGGGGAGTGAGTGTGTGTGGGGAAGGGAGTGTGTGTGGGAGTGTGTGTGTATGTGGATATGTATGTGTGTGCGTGTGTGAGGGTGTGGAAGTGTGCGTGTATGTGGATATGTATGTGTGTGTGTGTGTGAGGGTGTGGGAGTGTATGATATTTTGTGTGAGAATATATATATATGTTACACTCAAGTTTAGGTGTGTATGGATGACTGTGTATGGGTCATTGTGTACATCTCTAGGGATATAAATGTAATTCTACACACACATATTTATGTCCAATTATGTGTGTGTGGGTAATGTTGGGTGTGTGATTGAGTGAGTAATCATGTCTTTACGTAGTTTTTAAATAGTGTGTGTGTATCCATTTCTAATTGTTTTAAATACTATGTAAATGAGCTAAATGTCTCTTGAAAGCAGTGTGTATATATTTGAACGAGTGTGTTGGGGTGTTTGGCTATGTAGGTAGGACTGTGTGTGTAGTTTTGGTTTTGTGTGTAAACCAAAGTGAGTATATGAATAGGGCTATGTGACTCCGTGTGTACAAGTGAATACTGGTATATGCTTACTAGGTAATAAATATTAGTTGATGTGTGTAGTTACCTATATATATATTTGTGTGTAAATCTAAATAAATCAATTAAGGCAAGATGTTTAAATGTGTGTATGTCCCAGTATGTGTGTATCACTGTGTGTATTGAATGAGTTTGTGTATCATTAAACAAGCCTATTGTTGTGTAGTTATATAATGTTTGAAATTATGGTGAATTATGTATATAAATTTGGGAAATTTAAATCATGTAAATAAAATTCCCAAGGCTATTAACAAAATATTTGCGAAGCTTTAACAAAAAATGTGTGTTTGGGTGTGTATAATTATATAGCAAAACATATATACAAAATTATTCACTCGTATATATGAAAACACAACTATATTATATATGTGTTTAGAATGGCGATGTGTGAGTGTGTAGGTTGTCTGTATGTCTATGATTGTGCGAGTGTAATAATTATATGTGTGTGTAGTATGTTTATGTGTGTGTGTAGTATGGTTATGTGTGTGTGTAGTATGGTTATGTGTGTGTGTAGTATGTCTGTTTGTGAAGGGTGTGTGTGAGTATGCGTGTTTGTGTGTGTGCGTGCAGATGTATGTGTGTAAGGTGTAAGTTTGTTTTTAAGGTCTCTAAGTTTGAGTGTAATATGTCTGTGCATATGTATATGTTGTGTGTTTGGGTTGTGTGTGTACGTCTGTGAGGATAATATGTGTATAGATGACTTAATTGGGACTTGTATGTGAAGGTATGTCAATCCGTGACTTATTTGGTATATGTGTGTGCTCAGGTGTGTGTGAATGGTGAATTACTTGTATGGTTAGGTGTGCATGCGTGTGTGGGTTTGGGTTTGGGTAATTATACATCATATGTGTCTGTGAATGAAATGTGTATGTGAATGAAATGTGTGTGTATGTGTGGGTCTAGAAGTTCAAACTTGTTTTTAGGCTGAATGTAAAACTTTCTTAGTGAAAATTTATTGTTCAAATTTAAATTGCCCTAAAGTTTAGAACATGGTTTTATTTACAAATTCCCTTATACACACACTTGGCCCAAAATAACAATGATATAAATATCATCTTAACTGTGCACAAGTTAATATATATATATTTATATATAGTTTTATATATGAGGCATGTACAGATATGTATACACAAACATACACTAACTAGGCCATACATACATACACCTACATAAATATACATATTTACCTTACTAAATATACACGCATAGACATATAAACAGTTCACATCAAAACATAAAAACAAATAAAAAATGTTATATATGCATATATATATGTAACATAAAGTAAAAAGCATTGGCATAGATCACACACACACACACACACATACATATACAAGCACACACAATACAAAGTCATACACGCATAAACACTTAATTTAATGTGCATATTTAGGTCAATATATTTAATATATTTTTTGCTAATAAGATCCAATCTGCAGAGCACACACACATTAGTTATGACACCAATCGAAACAACTTTTAAATTTGTACACACACATTATAGAAATTAAATATTTTGAGGAAAGTTTACTAGAATTGTACATTTTTATGTGAAAATTTTTATAAAACTAAGTACACACTTTTACCCAAAGTATCTATATTACTATTTTGCTTATGAAACCTAACACACTCTTATAATTAATATATATCTACGTAGGTATTATTCTGTTTACTTACACACAAGCTAAATTGATTATACAGATTTATTTTAGTGCACAAATTTGTTTAAATACATACAGTTGTGGAAATAAGTAATCCTAGTTTAGTACACACATTTGTTTTTGTACATATATTCATTTTTGATACACGCTATATATATCTATAAACATATATATGCATATTCATGTAGAATATTTAGTATCAAATCTAATTGTAAATTTGACTGTTTATATGCGTATAAATCAAATAATAATATGATACTACTGTTTGTGTGTATAATTATATAATTACATTTCTTTGTGTTTCATGACAGATATATCATATCAATTATTCACTAGTATGGCAATCTCTTATTGGTAAAACAGAAATTATTTGTCTATATAAATTTGATAAGTGTGTGTATAAAACCAAGACTGCTTACAAGAATAAGTGTATGTGTAAAAATGAAGGGACCAAACACAAACAACCTAAAATTTATGCATAATAAATCTCCAGCTAAACCACGTTTATTTGAGGTTTTGTTTGATGATGAGATTACTACTACAAAAATGCTGGTTAGTTTTTAAAAAATAACTTCGTTATTATATGTAAATTATAATCCTATACAGCTTTATATATGCGCATTTATGTAATTATTGTGTATATATGTTTTTAAATATTTAAGTACTTGTGTGCATTTATATATTGATTTGTGTATAATTCAACACAATTTTTCATACATTTTTGTAGTCATTGACTCTCTATGTGCTTATATATTACACACATTAAGTATAAAGCTCTTTTAATTTTATTAGGAGACGATGTCTCGCATAATTGATGGAGATGCACCCACAGAAGAACTACATAGCACATCTAACTTCAACTCTACACAGTGTGTAATTTCTAATAGTTTTATAACCATGGTTATTAATAGAGTTTAAACAATTATAGTTTAATTGTGTATATAAAATTCTAGTTGTGTTATTAAACTATTGTGGGTTAAAATTGCAAACACACTCAAATTGTAATTAATCTTACACAGTGATTATATTATTCTAACAGAGGTTTACCCAAAATTTCATCGTACTAGAAAAATTGAAAATAATTAAATTTTAACACGAGCTTTGATCATTTAGATAATATTATATTAGCATAGCTTAAAATAGCATATATGCAATCCTATTATTGGCTGATGTTTCTTGTTGTGTGTGTTGAGTTTTTATATAAATTAATCACTGTGTATTACCTGTATAGAAAGGGCATCAGTTATTACTTTAGCTATTCACTACTTTTGGGTCGTTTGTATGTGTAATATAACTATAAAACATTCTATTTATGCCGTCGCTATCTTTTATCAATTTTATCATCTTAATTTTACTCATTCTTGTTGATTCTCAGAAATAATTCATTTAACCTAAGTAAAATTGAAAAACTCAACCTTGAGGAAATCAATCAGCACAATACAGTTATTGCAGTAATCATGAATGATTTTACATTAACTTATATTCACCCTATTTAGATATTAAATAAATTATTACGGGGATCGATGATTAGAATAAGTACATAGGCTAATCATTACTTCGCCTAACATGTTATAAAAAATCCAAGATGTATAGTTCATGATTCATATTCAACTATGAATTATGAATGTGTAGATTCTTTAAAATTTTTTTAAATAGGAAAACATCGCTTTTATAAAAAAGATAACAGCACAGAATCAAAGTATGCGAGAAAATATTTCACAAATCGACAAGTCAATTAATTTGAAAACACTAGAGCTCGAAAAAATACAAAAACAAAATGAAACTCTTCAAAATGAAATAAATAAAAGTTTGTAAATGTTCATTTAGAAGTTGTTTATATATGTAGCAAGTCTTTAGTAATCATTTACAAATATAAAAATATTGATACTTATGTCTCTATGTATGTGTATGCATATGTCTAGATGAATCAACATGTATAAAATTAAAATATGTATATCTAGATAACAAACTACATTTTGTAAGCATACACACACTGGTATGTAATTTAACAAGTATATAAATGTATACTTTGTATTACAGATTAAGTAATAATTCTATAATATAATTTTTTTTGCTTATTAAGGGAAAAAATTGAGTAAAGTTTCAGAAACACTGGAAAATTATGAAATTCTTAATTTGCTGGATGCACAAAAATCATTGGATTCATTTGAAGTTATTGAAAATTTAACAAATGAGATTAGTGCACAGATAGATGAGTTAAAACTTACTAACTCCACAAAAGCAAACGAAATTGAAGTTTCAAAGAAACAAAGCTATTCACAAACTTATGTATGATGCTTATATGTTAATGAAGATTTGAAATAAAATTTTGAGTGTAGGATTGTATGTATGTGCTAATATATACAATGACTACATATGAATTTGATGTTATTATATTGTAGTATGATCTGAACGTAGGATTGAATATATACTTATTTGTGTTTTGAGTTACTGTCGTGTTTGTATGGTTAGAATTGAGCGTATCGTATGTATGGAGTAGCTATATGGATACTTTAGTAATTAATTATATTAGAAAAACTTATCATCGGTCTAGAAATATTATAAGGATCATTGGAATATATATTTAGACTGCTTTGTATTTTGCTTGCTATTGTTGTTATGAGTACACAAAATTTATTATCTATAGAATATGATGAGTAATAAAAATATAGTGTAGTACAACATTAAGAGAATTGTGAGAATTTTAAAATTTTTATTTATAATAGATAGAAAATAACAACATTTTAGAGCTCCAGAAAGAATTATCAAATTCTCAAAAGGAAAGAAGATCAGTGGAAATTGAATACAATGAAATGAGAGATAAAATTTACGCAGAAACGTCAGAAATTTACAATATTATCCTTATCTTGGAAAATCTGCATGAAATGATTGTTACCAAATTCCCCAAATTTCATCAATTAGGAGATCTAGATCAAACTAGGTATTGGATTAAACAAAATTAAGGATATGTATTTGTATTTAACTCATGCATGTGTCAATTCGAGTTTTAAAAATTTCTGAATCCATGGGGTATACCAAATATATGTATTGGTCAACAATAGGTTTAATTTTGATATAGATATATGAATTAGAACCTAGCTTAAATATGTATATTTGCGCAATCTATAGTTTTAATTTCTTCATGTATGTATATATATATGTGTGTCTGTAGCTTGAATATTTGATTATTTCAGATGTACTTGTTAAGGAAAATATTTGATTTTAGGTATCACAAATCTCGGGAGCCTCAAAAGTCGATTAGTAAAACTAAAGAAAAAAGTTCTATGAAAGAAGCTTTAATAGAAGATAGTTTTATAACTATTCATGTATGTTTAAGAATATAACCTTTTATGTTTAAAATACATGAATACAAGTGTATGTTATATATCATTATAATTATGTGTATTTTCATATGTGTGTGTATTATATCTTTATGATTATATACCATTTAACATTTGGGTTTATAATTAGAAAAAAAGTATTTTCAAAAGCTTTCGTGTGATAACCGCATTTATCAAAGCGAACAAGGAGTGTTTCATGAAAAATCAAGTTATTACAACAGAATAAATCCAAAAGTTAAGAGTATATAATAAATATATGAATTATTATTTGTAAATATTTTTATTCTTAGTTTAACTATCATTAAATGTGAGACATAAAATATTTTATGATTTAGCTTTAATTTATAATTTTTTAAAAAGAGTCTGTAAAGCTAATCTTTAAATAAAGTTAGCTATAGAGTTTTTGATAATGAAAAAATGGTCAGGAAATATGTGTAAAGCACTATTTAATAATTTTTTACAGCAAAACTTATAATAAATATAAACACTAATCATACCAAACTATAAAATTATCTGTTAGTATGTCGTTTATATCTCTTGAAATTTCAATCCATATATCTTGCACAGTAGTTGCAGTTCTCGATCATTTCATTGAATAGTATTAGACATTGCATATGATAAATTCATTAGCGTTTGCGTATTGTTACTTGTTTTATTTTTTTCTAGGGCAATAGCAACTTTTTTATTAGGCTTCTTTGGGTCATCGATATATAATCTCTTCTTTAGGTCAATTCCTAGTAAATCTTGATAAGATAATTCGGTGAAATCATCCGGTGATATCTCTCTTATAGAGTTGGGTTTTAGTATATCTTGTTCAATCAATTGACATATTTGTACTACACTTGGGTGGTAATGATTTTTGAGTAAATTTATCTCCCACAGTGACATTTTCATAGAACTTCCTTGAACAGGGGAGATTTCATTTACTTTTAGACAATCTGGAAGAGAATCAAATATGATTTTTTCGCGCTCCATATGTAGCTCTTCAAGGTGTTTATAAGTGTTTCTATCATTGCTAAGGTAGCTAGAATTATCTATAGGTGATTCCTGATTGTTAATTTTGATGCTTGTATTTTCAGAATGCTTGATCACCTTCATACCTTGGAAAGGATCTTCGTCATTAAATATCTGAAGAGATTCATATTTGAAGGGATCTCCTTTCATTTCTATATTGTGTGTGAGGTGTTGTGGGAAGTTAAGTAAAGATGAACAGATATGCCTATGTTTCTCCATGAGGGTGTGTGTAAATGATATGAGCCATAAGGCAGCACCAGGGGTTGTTAAGCAAGCCGTTCTCATACATTTCTTAACATAGACGCAAACCATGTGTGATGGTAGTAGAGGAGAAAATAAAGATGCCTTAAGCAATCTAAGAAACCGGTTACGTTGATCTAGGGAGAATGTTGCAGGACGGATGAGGCTGTAAAGCTGTGTGTAAAAATGTGTACTTGTTGATAAGCTGTCTGGGTCACCCATCCGGGTGTTTGTAAGTAGGTAAAATATACCACATAAGGAGGCTATAGATAGAGATATATGTGTGTCTCTTGAGTAAAGGTTAAGGAGGTAATCAGAAAAGGCTAAAGGGTTGGAGATGAATGGGAATACAGCTTTCAATAAATAATAGATTATACTTTCCGATTCTTTAGGAGTTCTACTATGTGTGTTACGAAGGTAGAGCAACCAAAGATTTTGAAACAATTGCCGATAATAATATTGATTGTTACACTTTTGGTCATTTATTTTTTCAATAAATAGTACACCAATCTTCCCGGCGGATGCTCTATTTTCCTCTTCAGTCTTGCTAGCTTCCTGAGGAGATTGTCGTTTCTGGGGAGGTGGTGTCAACTTTAACAGTGTTAAAAATCGATGAGCTAATTCACGATGGCTCAACCTCCAATAAAGAGGGTTAAACTTGTTAAGAAAACTTTCTGCGTTAAAATTATACCTTATTCTTAAACCATTTTTGTACACACTGTTTGAGTAAGCTCCATCGTCTGGGTGTTCATCTTTGTTGGTTTCAAACCTTGATCTTAGGTTTGTGGATGTTGTGTCTGGGTTTGTGGATGTTGTGTCTGGGTCTGAAGACTCTTTATATGCTGCTTCGTTTTGTAAAATGTCACTCTTGGTTGAGTTCTGGTTGTTTTTATCTTTGCTTTCGTTCTTAGTAGATGGATTGTATTTAATCTCAGAGTGGGCATGTTGATTGTCTGGTATATCTAGATTATAGTTTTGAGTTTTGGTATCATTTAAGTTTGTTGAAGTGTAGTTAGCTTCGGGTTCTGAATCTTCAGATTCTTCAGAATCAGCTTGAGTAGAATTTGCGTTGAGAGCTTCTAAAATCCTCCTCATCATTGCTAGTGTGTAGTATCTAAGGTCTACAAATTCCTTCAAGTACTCTTCATATAAGCAAGCTACGTAATTTTTGTTGAAATTAGGTGATTGCAGCACGTGGCTGAATATCTTTTGAAAGTAGCTCATTGGGAAGGATAAATCATTAAGGGTGTGTTCTCTTATAATCGATTCCATCTTCAAGCTTAACTTAACTAAACGGAGTACACACACACGCCTCTGGTCAAAATCATCACCAGTCTCCTGTGTAGCTAATATGTAAGAAAGGAGGTCTAAATACTTCTCCCACTGTTTATAAACTTCAGTTGACTGAGCCCGAAAGGAAGGATAAACTATTTGCTGGTTGTATCTCATCTGGATAAGTTTATCTAGAGTTTTCTTCAATAGGGCAGCATTGGAGGATGGTGAGGAATCTAATAGTAGCGCATAGCATTTTTCAGTAGGTTGACTAAGAAGGATTTCTAAAAAGTTTCCTTCAGATAACGCCATTTTGTTGCTTAGGTATAAACAGATAGAGTATGTGTGCTTTACAAGCAATTTGGAGAAAATGAATCAAGTGGTGAATAAGGTAATAATGTGGTTAGGAGGATTCGTAATGCGTCTAACACTTTGGTACTCAGCATATCTTAAAATAAAATTTGTTATTTTAACTTCAAGCTCTAATAATCTAGAGATGAAAATATAATTAATAAAAATCTAGTGTGTTGTAAATTGTTGTGAATAAATACTTGCTATGTTTAAGTTAAATCATAATAGGTTATTTGATTATAGTATAGTTCGTGCATTCATCTAAGCCTAATTAACTCTCGTCAAATAAGTTCAAACATTCTTAGCAAGTAATTACTTAGGCTGTGTATACGTTCTTGTAAATTTTAAACCAATTTGAAAATTACAAACATGACTAAAAAATATATACTTTATTATAGCATATATATATTTATATAACCATTGATTTGTTTGAGCACACTACCATATTTAAATTTTACTTAAAATTTATGTATAGCCTAAAATTTTATTTTTTGTTACTAGGTAAATTTGTGTATAGCTACTGAAGCTGAATGGATGCATAAGCTCATGTTTTGGGTCTAGGATAAATTGCTTAGAGTGTATATACACTTTTATAGCTACTCAATGGGTGACAGTTACTCAATCTAAATTGATAAATATAGAGAAAAAGTTTTTATTCAATACCTGCTTTAATAGCTCGCTCAATATATATATGTGTGTGTATATACACAACTCAATGTATATATATGCAAACATATATGACATTTAATATTTACATAGCAACTGAAGGCTACATAACCAACAAACCGAAAAAGATGTTTATATACACAACTCACGACTGATGTTAGGTATGTGTAACGATATGTAGAACTATAGGTCTGCCATGAAATGAATAATTGTGAACTCTAGTTGATGATTAACCATTGGTTGGGTACATACTTAGTTTCTTGTACAACTTCAATTGGCCTTAATTTCACCGGACGGTTTATAACCTAAATATAAAATTCCACCAATTAAGAAATTTTCTTTTTTTCTTGAATAAACTTTTTTTTTAATTTTTTTAAAACCACTAAGAATTTATGAAAGCTTAAATATTACAATAAAATACTAAAATAGATTTTATAAGTATTTTTTTAAATTCACGTTTTTGGCCTCTTGATTTCTTTACCACAACACGCTTTTGGGGATACAGATCTTGAACCAACCCTTTATGTATAAAACATTTAATTAAAATGAGAGAAGAACCAGATGTAGAAGTTATCCCAGGTGATGCTAAGAAAGGAGCCAAAATTTTTAAAGGAAAGTGTGCCCAATGCCACACTATTAATGCAGGTTAAACATTATTTAAACCTACAAACAGACTTGTACACACGTGTTCGAATGTAAATAAAAACATACTAGAAATACCACAACCAATTGACCGCTATCCAATCACAAAAATTGTAGCTTGATATCCACATATCTTACCATCGAGATATATGTTTATAACTTACCATACACACTATGAGATATGCTACTAAATTTAATCACTCATCAATCGTCCACTTTTCAGGAGGCGCAACCAAACAAGGACCCAACCTACATGGTTTTGTAGGGAGACAGTCTGGTCAGGCCACATTTCCTTATTCGGAGGCAAATAAGAACTCGGGTAAGTGTTTTTGATAAAGTAAATGACATTTGGTAGCTCTACAATGGTTTTACACATTTTGAAATCTCTACGGCCATCTAATTGACCTATAAAGCTACAATGCTCTTCTGAATTTTCTATTACATCTACACTATAGCTGTGGTTTACCTTTCTAAATATCTTGTATTCACCAACATAATACCAAAAGTTATACAATCCCTTATTAATTCATTTAATTATACAATTCGATCTCTTCAAAATTATATCTCTACAATTATTTGAATATAGGAATTATATGGTCTGACAAACATCTTTGGGAATATCTCAAGAATCCAAAGACATATATACCTGGTACAAAGATGGTTTTTGCCGGTATCAAGAAGGATCAAGAAAGAGCCGACTTGATTGCCTACCTTGTCAAAGCATCCGAATCCTAAAGAATAATATCACAACACTTACACAACCAACCACATAAAACTTTCCGAACCATTTAACTGCTATTAAATTTTAACCTCATTTTCATGTTGGGGAATTTTGCATAAATTTGAATACACAATAATCGAAATTATCCTCCTTCCTAAATATTATCATTATTTTCATATATTAGTGAAACTATTTTACATAATATTTACAAAAAATTATTTAATTCTTAACATTTTTGAATATTTTTTCAATTATAACTTCCTTGTCGCTTTCAAGTTTATCTAAAATTCTATTATACAAATAAGCATATCATATTCTCTATATATATTATAATTAGTAAATCTTACCATCAGCACTCACTGAGAAATATTATATTTCATATTTGATGATACATTTATTAATATGACTAGAGCATGCAATAAACCAGCGCTATTTCCCTATCAATTCGATATTAAAATTTTGAGTTTATATTGAAAACATAATTAATAAAACAATTGGTATAACTACATTAAATTTGGAACTTAAATATAATTAGAAATATACAACTTTTATTCATTGCGATTTGTCCAATTCATGAATGGAGGGGGGATTGTTTTTTGCTTTCTGAAAAATAATAAATTTGGAAAAAAATACATTAAGGGTGCTAGTACGAGCTCATGTACATGTGTGTGTGTGTTTTAGAGGAGAGGTGTATTTGTGTTTTTATGTTCATGTAAAATGGTAACTATTGTATATGCTGAAGCGACAGCAATTTATCTTGAGCTTTTCTTAGCTATATATGGATAATGTTTTTATTAGTGTACATAAATTAATATAACTATAAATTAATGAACATGTGAAACATTTGATTACTTTGAAGATGATTCTTCATCGTTAGAATCATACAGGTTATTGTCAGGTTCACCCGTAAATTCACTTTTCCTGTAAGTGCACACATGCAAATGAAATGTTTTTATATACTTGTACACACTAGAATTTGGTATTGTTATTACATATGTGTGTGAAAAGTAGGTCTAAACTAAACCATAATGAAAGTTTACAAAGAAAGTCATAATAATTTACAAAGAGTGAGTAATGTAGGGATGTGTAAATACCTTCCTTCATAGAGCCCACGTCTTATGTAGCGTTGGTTAACTTTGATTGAGCGTGTGATTGGTAGGAAACCCAAGGCTAGCCCAAAGAATCCGCCAATGGCCATCCCCACTATAATACAATAAAATGAAAATTAAAATATTAAGTAAATAGTGTGTAGGGTGCTAAGGTATATATAGGGAGTTTAGAGTCGGTGGGGTTGTATATAGTGGGGTGACACTAATTAAGAAATAAAATTTTCAAGTAGAGTGTGTTAATGTGTGTGAATTTTGTAGTTTCTATAAAATAAAACCGGGGCTATCTTTGGATGTAAGAAGTGTATATGCAAGTCGTATCTAATCTCATTATTTGGTTAGGTTTTTTAAGTGATTCAATTGAACATGTTTGATATTGGTCTAAATTTGTAATATCTAAAGATGACATGGGCGGTAATTAAAATATTATGATGTGTGTTAAATTATGTATATACAAGGGTGCAAACAGATTTATACATTTCAACGATTAGATGTGTGAATTAGTTAGTATTTTGATTATTGAGCATAGGTATCCATTAGGATTAATTCATGTGTGCAAACGTGATTCAATATAATGAGGCAATAATAATAAATATACATATTTCGGACTAGGAAAAGAAATTGCCAATTGTGTGAGTAGTATAGTGTTAAAAGAATTAATAAAACTTAAAAAGATTGGGGAAAAAACATCACAAAAGGTATAAATGTGTAGAAAAGAATCTCGCCTACCTCCTCCAGCCGTTAGAGACCACTGAATAACTAAACCAATGCCTGCACCCATGGAAATACCACCGAAAAAACCAACAATTGCACCTCTAATAAGTTTACACACACACAATAAATTTTTAGAGCTAAATTGTCAATAGAGGATTATGTGGTGGGTTGTTATACATGATTCAAAGAAAGGTGTGATAAGAAATAATATGTGAGTTGTTCAAGTATTATTTCTAGATATAAATACTTTATTTGTAGTTATAAAAATACACACATTCTCTAAATTTACCTATTTCCCAAGAGTATGAGGGCTAAATCAAAATTAGCTACACCACCAACAAATAACATTGTCAAGCTGATTGACTTGGTCAAAAAATAACACAAGAATCCCGCCAACAATATTGCTGTAAATGTTATACATATGTTGGTAATATATATATGAGCATACACACGCATACTCACATACATATACACACAGAATACACACATAAACACGCAAGTATACATATAAAAACGCAAGTATACACATAAAAACGCAAGTATACACATAAACACGCAAGTATACACATACATACAAAGACGTGCACATTATACAGATGTGGTATCTGCGGTAAGTCAACTGTATTTAGGACCAGTTGCTAAGTTACATTTGTAATTACACAAGATTATAAAAATGTCAAGAGATTCTGTGTGTAAGCTTAGGTTACCTATTGAAATGGTTATAATGAGGAAACGGCCACCACCCTCCCAAAATTTGTAAGAATAAATTCCCTAACAATTATAGCATGTGTGTTGTTAATATGTATCTCATATTTATTTTATCTGGTGTATATAAGCTATAATTTTCAAGGTGTGTAACACAAAGAAGTGTGTGAGATAAAAAGTATATGATGTGTGTAAATGTCATAAGCTAGTATATATATATGAGATGTGTTTACGTATGTGTACATACCCCTGAAAACAAGCTTAAACAGCCCATGATTGTATAAGAGGCCAGAGTTAATTCACCCAATAAAGCTATAAGTGTTATAAGTATGACTGGCCAACAGTGAGGCCCATTGAAACAGCTCTTGTGAAGCTGATATGGCAAGTGTATATGTATATTTAAATCATAGCAAAATGTTGTGGTGTGTAAGATCAATAGTAAATAGCTTTAAGTAAAAGGTGCTTCAGTGAGGGCTATGTGTAAACGTAAGCACACACCAGAATAAGCATAAGTTAAGCACAGACATGTATTAAAATATACATTTAAGAATCATGTAAATTAAGTACACTCATTTATTCAAAATATACATAGAGAAGTCACATATTTTAACCAAATCTACACAATTACACACATACAACAAGAATTGCACCAATATATAGTCATGTACATTCACACACACACATAGTCAAACTTTACCTGTTCAGTAGTTATCTCTTCCTTACTTGCATCGGGAATGTTAGAATATTTGTCTAATTCCTGTGTGTTGCTCAAATTGTTATATGCAGGGGCCCCATTGAGAGGATAGACTGTAGAGGGGAAAATGGAAGGTTGAGAGATTGGGTCAGGAGTGCCCTGGTTGGGGTAAGTGGGGGTAGGGATGGGTGAAGGGCTTATGGGTAGGGGTGTAGTTGGATCATGTGATGAAATTTTGTGTGTGTGTGTGTCCTGTAGCAATGATGTTGCCTGATTTTCCTAACAATCAAATGGGTATAAAAACATATGTAAAATGTGTATAGTCTATCTTGTGCTAGGTTTACATAATTCTGCATTGAGTGTTGGATGTATACGTGTTTATGGTATGTATGTTTATATATATACGATCTATATACATGGCATGAGTGTATTGTATATATAGATGATCCTGTGATCTATATCTTTGTGGGGGTAATGGTGGTGTATAGACGCATGTTTGTTTTGTTGTATAGATGTCAGTGTGCATGTAATGTATTGAGAAATTGGTGTGCTTGCTATGCATTGAGAAGTGTGTTTGCGTTTGATTTGTAGAAATATGTGCATTTGTGTGCGGGTGAATGTGTATATATGTGTTATGTTAGGGTTTATATAGATAATTTTTCATGTTGGGGTAATATTATGTATAATTTACCGATTCAAAATTGTTAGGGCTGTATAATGAGGTAGGGTCTGAAAAATAAGGGTATAAAGGATATAGAATGTGTTGTCATATTTAGTATATGTAGATATATATATATATACTAAACTGTGTCTATACATATTAATGTGTTTATCAAGCTTATTTAGAATTAACTACAATTATCCATATATTCGTATTTAGGATTAATAAATGCATTTTTATAGGGATGATGCGGATACTTTACTATTACAATTTTGTTATGTATAATAGGCAAGGTTCTGGTAGACATGTATATGTATGAGTTTGTGTATCGTATGTATATGCTTAAGTGTTTGTAATGCACATATTTGCGCCTGTGCGTGTTGTATTATTGTAGTTCATGTATGTTTCAATGTGTATGCGGTGCATGAATGTAGTTGAGTGTGGGAGTTTGGATTGATATATGTGTTAACATCAGTATGGATATCATTGCTACTGCAATTTTAGTCTATATTTATCATTATCCATGTTTGCTTTTGTATGCTATTATATAGCTTTGATGGCAACAATATATATAATTCTACTTATAATTCGGGCTTAAACTTCTTTATGTGTAAATTAGATAAATGAATTTAATTGAAGACATTTTGTAGAACTGACCTGAACTAATACAAACTTTGTGACACTTGGGCTGGGTGCCTTTGGTGTTTGTGTTTTTATTATCAACAAAGTAAGAAAATGAAAAGAGGGGTCTCCTTTGATAATGAGTACCACCTGATTTTATATATCTTTCTCCAAAAAATTCAAAACAAGGCCGTGTGTTTTTGTTTTTCGAAATTATTGGAAAATTACGGGTGTGTTTGACTGAGCTACACGCATCTCTGATTTGATTGCATTGTTCGAAATCACACATGTTAAATGTCGCATTGTCTTGATCCTACAAATCCATGCATAGTTAGATATATATTCAAAAAATTTTATCTACACACATATTAAAACTAATCATCCAACATGAGTAGTCATATGCACCCACCCAACTTAAACGCACATATCTTAATAGATGTATGTATATACATGCATTGCATAAAGTAGACCTCAATTATACATGGATATACGCATCCTAGACTACACATACACATACACATACTAAAATGCACATTCATGCATACATTTAATGCACAGGCGTACACACACACAAAAGTGAATGCAAATACATGCTCAACAACTAATGCACACATACACCTAATGTAACAAAATCATATTGCCTACATGCATTAACTTACCGACTCAACATCACTTGAAAATTTACAAAAGAGGTCAAAAATGATGGTCTTACATGTGAGAGGTAAATGCAAACCTTCAAGTAAACTGATTTCTGAACAACTCGAGCAGTTACCTTCTTCGTGATTTTCTGTGTGTTCATGCTCTAATTGATTAGGTTCACTAGTGTGTGCGTGTATTTGTGAGTCTGTTTGTGTGTTTTTATTTATAGATTCCCTTAATTTTATACTTGTTTTATGCTCAGAAGGATGTACATAGGTATTTGTGGCTAGATACACCAAAATTAACGAGATAATAAATGGGTAACCCATTTTTACATCTCTAGAAACATATATAAGTTTGAAGTTTTGTTATTGAGTTTGTACCTATTTGCGTATGTATTAATGTGTATTTCTGAAATTTCTAGTTGTGTGAATATAATTTGGGACTTCTAGGTATGTGTGCTTTTTAGAAATTTCTAGCTGTGCTTATATATCAAGAATTTCTAGTTGTATGTTGGTCATAGATTGGTTTGTTACTTAATTTTAAATTTTTATGTTTGTAATATGTAATAGGTGAGTTTTGTCCAAGATTGAGTAAATACAATTTGTGTGGATGTTTAAATGGGTAAACTGAAACAGGGAATGAAATTAAATATTATATATAAATTATTTTATATATAAGCCATATATATATAATTGTAATTTCGTAAGAGATATGCAGATTCAAAATTTGTTAAGAATAAAATGAAAGCATGGATATAAACTAAGTAAAAAAGTTTTTTAGGCATATATATTTGATACACTTATAAACATACAGTCATACAAAACCCACCCACACACACATAAACATCCAAACATAGCATATCTGAATATATATATAGCTTACGGGTATAATTTGATTGAAATATGACTGAATAGCACCAAATTATTTGATAAACAATTTTTAAAAACAATTTAAAATCATTAAAATTTACATAGAAAATTCAATACAATAAATAAAACTTTTCAACCTTAAACAAGCAGTGTTGATAATTTATTCATACAGTGATCAAATTTGACATTGGAGGATACGCTGAAATAGGTATATTATTACATGAAACCATCATCTTGCAATATTATTGTGTATCTAGCATGTAAGTATTGGTTTATAAATTCAATATTTAGCCGTTTGTTTGTGTGACATGTATGTGTACATGTAAGATATGTAATAGTTGGGTACAATATTTTTGTAATACACAATGCTGTATAATCATATCTTCAAGTAATTTGTGTTATGTTTGTGATGCTTTTGCTTTAAATAATTAAACTTGTTTGGTTTTTTTTTTAAAATAATTGTAAATTCTTCAACATTAAATGTGTACAAAAGTATTAGCGAAGCTTTAGAAGTCTAAAATTATAAATAACAAATTGTGTATGTAATTTGTAAATATTTGAATAAAAATAACCACAAAATTTATATCTTCGTTTTGAATGAGTGTGATATAAAATTAATTTTATCAAATTTTATGAAGCGTAGATAGTTTTTGTAGTATATATATTTCATAGTAGCCTGTTTCGATTAGATCAACAGTTTCTTATTATTAATGCATTTTTAAGACTTACATACTAGTAAATTTAGTGGATTTTTTTAGTTACACACAAACACAAGTGAATAAAAATTAAAACGCTTAGCGCTAAAAATTACTAGTATGATTTCATGCTTGAGTAAGTGTGTAAAAATTTATACAAGATAATGGATGTGCATTATATTTACATGTATAAATACAAATAGATATATATCAGAATATATATATATATATATATGTATGGTTATGTATGTGATTGTTTATACCCATCTGTATATGAATATATGTTAATGATTGAATAAATATCAATGAGTGCATTTTTGTATACACGCATATTCACACACAGGTGTATGTGTTGATGGAGTGTTATTTAAATTATCCTTTTCTTAAACATTTATTTATATAATTTACATAATGTTTTGAAATTTATTTTTCTATGCAAATACATATTGGTTACACATTTATTTTTTTAATTCTCAAATTCAAACAAATAAAGTAATTAATCTACACTCGAAACATTATTTGGAAATATATATTTTTTTGAGTATAGTGTAAATCAATGAGCGACAAAATGATTAACATAAAAAACACACATTAAATATGAATACAAATACCCAAGCATATTTACATGTACTCTCATACACACATTTATGTTTGATAATATGAGCTTAAAATCTGCAACTGCTCTAATTAGTTTCTCAATAAACTAGTGTTGTAAAGATAATGAAAATGCCACCAAGGCATACACTCACCTGAACTGCTATCTAATATACCTACAAACATTTCCTAAATTAATCAATACCCTTATAAATCCTACACCTAAAACACACATACACTACTATCTTACACAACTAAAACACATTCCTATTTTACAAGCACACTCGCACAGTTTTGTAAATAATTTATAGATAGCTCTAGCTGATACTCACAAGTGCTATATGTTATATCTCTAAATTATTCAGTACTTGAGGAAAAGTGAACGGACTGCTTATTATATTAGTTCACACATACACATATATACACACTTACTGAAAGTTTATAAATTGTAAAAAAAATAGCAAATTTCCCCTACAAAATTGTATGTATATATATTTCTATAGTTCTTAAATGTTACAAACATATACCCATTTAATTTAGTGTTTTAGTTACATAGATTGAATTAGCTAAGCATATATCGAATTTGAAAATAAATATCCCAAGATTGAATTGATAATATCTTGATTTAAGAATAAATACACTCTCCAAACAAGCACATGCCATAATATTTACATGTGCTCATACACGCTTATAAATGTACAAACCTATACCCCTATACACACTTTACAAGTTCTAGTATACTAATTCAACCTTTGTAAAATCAAAAAATGGTTTAAAGCGTCAAGTGAATATATCTAAGTTTTCTTCGAGTTTTCAACTACTATATTTTAGTCAATCGTATTTTTATATTAGTCAAATCGAAGCAATTAAAACTCATTTGCTAAGTTAAATTCATTAAAATGGATATAAAATTCAAATACTCTCATTTCATTAATATTTCTAAAATAAATTTTAAAGTTTAAAATTTGTTATAAATAATGATATATAATTATTTCTGTGAATTAACGTATGTATCTTGAGATGTTTTTACACTTATTTTAGGCTGTATGTTAGAGAGTAAATTTTCGAAGTGTTATTATATATTTTTATTAATCTTAAACCTGACGCATATTTAGGTTATTTAGAACGAAATTATAGAATATGTGTAATGAATTAAATTGAGTTGGATGATTTATTAATCCATTTTGATTGTAAGATACGATACATATGATTTATGTCTCTCTAATATGTAAATTGTTTGTAGTTAAGGACATAAGGCTATGTAAACCTGAAAATTAGCCAAAATTATACACATTTTGATCATGAGTTACAAAATTGTGTTCAAAAAAGCTGAACTGAGATATAATTATGAAATCAATTTTCCATTGAAAGACTTATGTAGGAATATACTGTCAATACTAAAGGCCTTTTATTTTTACTATTTCAGTGACACATATAAAAGCAAATATGCTTATATATTCGGGCTACAGAGATCAATTATATATTTAGACACACACACAGACACAAATACACAAACAAATGACTTCAAATAAAATTAAACATACATGCATATGTGCACACATTTAGTAATAGACATATATATATATATATATATATGCTTATATATATTAGCTTTGGAGCCACTTACGCTTGTAAGTTCAAAACATAGCAATATTATAGGATTCGGAATACTCATACATAGATATTTGAAGCTTCATGTTCTTATGTATATATATTTACATACTCTAAAAGCAAATAACAAGTGTTAGAAAAAACAACTGTTTTCACAAATCAAAAACATAGCCAACTTATTGAATGTAATCCTTCAAATTTGAGTGATGTAGACACATTCCAATAGGTTTTACACTCGCATAGAATATAAACTTACTAATCTGTGTATGCAGACACTATTGCAAGCGTTACACACTATTAATTTCATATAAATTAAATTTTTAAGAAAATATTTTTGAAAAAGTTGAATTATTTTAAAAATTCAAAATTTGATGTTCTATAACAAAACTGCACAAAAATTGAATTTTTTAGTAATATCATTTATTGAAGTCAAAAATAATATTTTATGTGCTTAATTTTATCTCGTTTACATTAGCAGAAATTCAAATAATTTCAAATAAAAATAGTCGCTAATCTGTTCACAAATTTCAATGTATTTTGTAACTGATAAGTACATCAGTTTCCAAACAGAAACGCGTGTAAGAAAATCAAGCAGTCAAATACTTGTTTCTAAGCTTAGAAACATCTTGTTAACCTTTCGACTTAAACAAAGGAAACAAGGTATGTATGTGGGTTTAATTTCATATGTAGAGTAAAGGTTATAAGTGTGTGCGTGCAATTTTATATTGTTGTGTGCAAATGTATTCTAGTATTCGTGCAACTTTAAAGGTTTGTGTGTGCAATGGTATGATGTTTGAAAGTGTATAGGTGTGTATAAGGGTGTGGGTATTGATTATATATTGAAATTATAAGGGTTTGTGCGTGTACGCTTTATGTTGTTATTTATTAGATTGTATAATAAAGCTAACACTATATTGAAATATGTTTGTAATGAAATGAATCATATATATATTCACATATAAATCATAACACATTCTCATGCCATATTTATTGTATAATTAACCCTTCAAATCAGATGAGCAATCTTCAGTGTCCTACAAACTGCTTGAAAATGAAGAAATTGCACAAACAGCAATCAAGCTTTGAGTTTGTTTTGATTCTAGCCTTCATGGGTATACTCACCCAATTAGCAACTGTAAAATCACAGGGTATTTCTTTACCAACAACAACCACCACCACAGCATCTCCATTAAATGAAGGTGTGTGTTCTATAGCTACGCTTAACCCGTGTGTGCCAGCAGCTATTTGCAACCCTTCACTACCTGTGCTTGGTGAAGCTATATGTGTCTGCCCAAATGGTTATGGTGGGGATGGTAAGCGACAAGACGTGGGTGGTTTTGGCTGTTATGACATAGATGAGTGTTTATCAGGCACACACACATGTGACGCTGTCTCGCAGGTGTGCTTCAATTACAATGGTGGTTTCTCTTGCCAGTGTGCTACAGGCTATAGAATGGATAACAATAATGTTAGCTGTGTAGATATTGATGAATGCTCAACAGCAATGAATAGATGTCCACTCACCGAAACAATGTGTTTCAACACACCAGGATCATATGAATGTGTGTGTAGGACTGAGGGAATGATTTTTGATATGGAACATGGTGGGTGTAGGCCTATTGATAAATGTATTGATCTAGGTGGCTCAATGAACCCCTGTTTACAATTGTGTACAATGAATGGGACTGATACAATATGTTCATGTGAAGCAGGATACACACTCAATGAAGATCAGACGACATGTGATGATGTGGATGAGTGTGCATTAGGGCAACATTCTTGTGACCCAAATGGTATAATTTCAACCTGTGCCAACACTGTTGGAAGTTATAGGTGTGATTGTAACGCACAAATGGGTTATCGTAATGCACCAGATGGACGAAGTTGTATAAATTTGAACGAGTGTGCAACGGATGCAACGGCCTGTGGAACAGGGGCTATGTGTTGTATGGATCTTGAACCACCACAGAGGTTTGCTTGCATTGTGCCTGGTGAAGAAGAACAGATTAACCAACAAAAGCACCCAGGCTTCAATGAATATTTTCAAGTGTTTCAAAGGGAGGCTAGGAAAGAGATCCCAAACAAGCCAATTAAGAGAAATAAAATAGAAACTCCCTTACCAAAACAAATCGAGAAATTATTTCCAGCTAATGCATACCTGGGAGACCCAACATTATCTAGAGCTGAAGATTACCAGCTAACAGCCCGACATATTATTGATAACAATTGCTTCGAGTTTGAAACATTGTATGTTGACAAAGATGTATATCCAATTGTTGAAAACGTTCAATATGCTTCAACATGTCAAAACATATGCTCAGCTCAGAAAAATTGTATCTATTATAGCTACAACGTAGTTACACAAGAATGCCACTTGAAAGCAACCTCCTTTACACCTTATTTTGATTCAGATTATGTATCTGGTGTAGGTGATTGTAGTTACAATGAACAGTACAAACAAACGTCTGATAAGGGATTGTTTTCACTTGGACTTACAGCATTTGAGCCTGTCCAAATGAGATCAGGTGGTGGTTTGTTAAGTCGATTCTTAGAACAAGATACTCGTACAATTGATGAGATAAGAGAAGGTGTATTACCTGCGGAAATGTGTGGTGGAAACTCAGGTTTACATAGGCATTGTGTAATTGCTGGAAATTTGGAATGGAAAGAAATTGAAAATCTTACACATAGTGCTGTACCATACAACTTTGTAACTACTTCAGATAAGCACATCTATGTCAAGCCAATAGAAAATCCAGAGGAGAATGCATATACTATAACAGGTATGAGTATAAAGAAAGTAAACAAGTCATCTGAAAAACAACTAATGGGTATGGGGTTAGATTTAGGATTAGGTGAATTATTAGGAAGTAATGTACTTAAGTTTTATTCAAATAATCTTGGTGTGCTGGATGGCCTAATGCCAATCAATCTATTTAGCCCATCATGTCCAGATGGATATATATATTCATCTGATGTAGCACGTGAATTGCGTAAGGAGAAAACAATGGATGTAGCTATGAGTTTCTTCACAGATGAAAATAATGGTACTGTCACACCTAAGGATCCTGCTGACCTTAAAAATTCACTTGTTAGTAATACAAATTATTTAGCCAATGAACTGGCACGTTGGTATATTGAATTAGCCAGTGCACCTGTTGATTTAGCAACCGCAGCATTTGTAGGTACACCCACTAATACATATGCAAATGGTACGTCTGGCATTATATTAACAGATGGCACACTCCCTGGGGGCGTTACAGAAGGCTCACCAAGTAATATATAGGGGATGGGAGATGTTTATAGTATCATCTAGATATTAATATATGTGAATATCTGTTGTCTATATATATATATATATATCAACTAGTATGTGTCTGTGATTTCTGTTCCTAATATGTGCTATATATATATAATGCGTAAAGCATTTACCATTATAAATACTTGTAAAAGTATGTATAGAATAGTTCAGTTAATCCTAAATATACTCGCTGAATAAATAAATAAATATATGAATAAATTAATAAACTAATAAACACATATTTTTTTACCATGTAAATTAGCTGGAATTACTGAAGAGCGTAAGAAGTTGAATAGTGCTTTGTTAACCACACTTGGTTTCTTGTCTGTGATTGGTGGTACAACTGGTGGCGGCAGTAGTACGGCCAGGGCCTATGGATTCTAAAAAATTTATTTCAATCATTTATTTATAATAACTAAAATAATGTTTGACCTAATAAATTGGCTGTAGTAATTTGCTTGTATATTAATTAGTTCAATAATTCGATTATTTATAAACATGATAACCAAGTGGTTAGTTAAATTATGATTTTAGTGCTATAATTGTATGTACTTGAAAATAATTTATAATTTGAGAATTTATTATAAATTTATTATAAATTTTTATTTGTTGATTCAACCATATTTTAGCTAATATTAAAAGAAAATTCTAATTGAAAAATAATTATCAATTTTAAATGAGAAAAATGAGATTTGAAAGGTTAGGGGATAAACAAGAGTTATACATTTATATAATATAATTAGAGGTTTGCACACAAACATATATGATTTTATAAATAATTTTGATCTATATATAAAAATGATTTTAAGTCTCAAATCCAATTTATTTTATGATTTACAACACCTAAAACATGTTTTATAAATATAAAAGTGAGAAATAATAATATCTACACATGATGAGTAAATCATATTATCAATGTTGCTTAAATAACAAAATATTAGATTAAGTTGTATTTATTAAATTCAATGTGTAGAATATGTTTTTTGAAAATAAGATAAAATTTGTTCTGTTTGAGTAAAAATTCGTTATTTTTGTTGGAAAAAATGTTGTAGTAAATTACAAAATTACAATTTCTAAATAATATAAATAATCAACTTTTCCTCTTTTTTATAAGTTCATCAAAGGTTACAATAGGGGAATAGTAAAAAACGTAGAAGTCCAATATTCATATATAAATGTGATCATTGATATTTGAGGGGCATTGTGAAACAATAATTTTTAAAATCATTCAATTTTGAACTGATATCTCTGGATTTATCCTGTGTGTTGAATCATCTTTTATTGAACAGTTCATTCCGATATTCTTGGAATTCTTAAATTGGTTGTTACTTGAAGTGACATTCAGTACATCAGAAAAATTCTTATTGAAGTTGATATGATTAGGTAGATGATGATGTTTGGTTAAGTATGATCTCTGATTTTGAATTAGCTTCCTATTAACTTTGGTGTCCTGTATATCATTTCGTGACTTGTACATATGATTACTGAGATCATGTAGTTTATCATTAGGAATAAGCTCAATTTCAGATGAAGTATTTTTATCATTTATAGGCGCTATGTTTGCTGTGCTATTTTCTGTATTAACTGTAAGGGAGTTTGAAGCGTCCCAATTTTCAGTGGTAGGAATAGCACTGCATCCAAGTTTTAAATTAGACATATCACTAATATTGTTGGCATCATGAATCATTCTTGGAGTGGGCGCAATTAGTTGACTTGAATCTGGTGGTGCCTCAATTGGTTTTAAATTTTGTGAAATGAAAATAAATTGCTGAGCTAATGTCTTGGGTGGTGTTGAAATTGGTGATATTGCATTGTATAGTTTTGGTGTTGATCTACGGACATTATGCTTAGCTCTTTGCCTTCGGCTTGGGCTAATACTGATTTGTGATCTTCGGCTGTTGCTTCCATTGTCATCAGGTATCGTTGAGCTAGTGTCGTTAATGTTCAAGTTTATATTTTCAATATCTTGGGGTAAATCTTCATCTTCGAAAACTTTTACATATTTAGGCTTATTAAAATATTTTTTATTTATCGCAAAAAAGCCTAGTGGATGAAGTTTTTCTTTTGTTAAATGACCCAATGACTTTTTGGATTTATTCTTGGATTCTAAAATTCTTTCCAAAATTGAGTGAGTACGTAATTTAAGTGCTTTTGTTGATGAAGGAGTTCTGAAATTGTTACGAAGAAAAAGGTTACCTTTAATATTGCTATATGTACCCCTCCTTAGTGGTCTAATTAAACCACTGTTAGCAAATTCATTTAATAATTTATTTAAATAATTTCTGAAACTTGAGTTGTCCTCATGTTGGATGTGTCTAATTGAGATGTCTATGATATCTTGAGCAGCGCAGCCATCTGTTTTCCCTAGAATCTCTATGGATAACTTGAACATCTTCAGGCAAGCAATCTTTGACAGTCCATCAAAAACATCCATTTTTTTATATTTGCACGGAGTTTGGTCATCAAAAGCAACCTTCGATGACTTTTTTGGGACGTAATACTTCCAAGAAGGCCAGTTTTTCTTTGAATTTGAAGCTGAGCTCGTAATAGGAGAAGGTGAGGCCTTCCTTTCAATTCCCGGCTCTAGGCTCTCTGAAGAGTTGTTGCTTGCGATAGTGCCAGGAATGTAATCCTGTAGTCGTGTAGGAATAATAAGTGGCTTAGGTTCATTGTGTATTTTGTTGTCACTGGTAGTATCCAGCCTAGGCTTAGTATTTTTAACGATTGGCTTTATTTTTAGTTTTGTAATATTCTTTAAAATGTCTTTATTCTTGGAAAGACTTTTTGGTGCTTTTTTGGCCTTTAATATGACCTTTTTGGACTTTGGGTGCTTATATATTTTGTTAAACTCTGGTTTTTCTTTACGAAACTTTGGGTTTGTTTTTTGAACTTTAAAATTGAATTTTTGAGCCTTTGGGTTTGTATTTTGATCCTTTAGGTTAGCCTTTTGAACCTTTGAAACTTCATATTTAACCTTCTGATTTGTTTTTTGAGCCTTTGGATTTGCTTTTTGTACCTTTGGTTTTGCTTTTTGTACCTTTGGATTTGATTTTTGAGCTTTTGAGTTTACTTCGAGAACCTTTGAACTTGCTTTATGGGCCTTAAGTTTAAATTTTTGGTCCTTTGTCTTTACCTTGTGAGTTTTTGAGGCCTCTTTCGGAGTTTCATTGGCTTTTGTGTAAACTTTTGAATCTTTTTTCGTTGATTTCAAGCTAGTAGTGGGGGTGTTATTTTTTGTTTTTAGGGGATCATTCTTTGGCTTGCTAGTAACTTTGCTTATAAGTTTATTGGCGATGGTTATTGTGGTCTTTCGATCTTTGTTTTTGGGATCATTTCTAATCGTTTTTGGGGCTTTGAGTGGAGTTTTATTTGTGGATAGACGTGCAATCGTTTTAGTGATTGGGCTAGCAATTTTTTTCTTCTCTTTGACCCTAACTATGTTACTAGTTTTATAATTTTTTTCAGCCCTCTGAGGAATCTTGCTCTTCCCACCTTTCATTTCGGGGACAAGCTTAATGTAAGGTCACTGGACATTATCAATGCCTAAGAAGTTAGAAATGAGTTATGCCTTGAAGACAAAAGCCCCTACTCTATTTAATGCAGTTCAATATGTTAACCCAGAATCCAAGTCAGGGGGTGGAAGCAAGAAAAATTGAGAAGAAGGAGAATATTAAAAACGCCGATCGGGTGTGTTAAAATATATGAGAGCTGAGGAGTGTGTATATGAAAATATAAGTTGAGTTTGGAACTATTTTTTAAATTGTAAGGACATAGAAAATTTTGAGCTAATCAAAATTATAATCGATGTAATTTGCTTATGTTTAATTATCAGCCAAGTAAGGGATTCTTAGTTTTTCTACTCAGGTATTTTATAATTTTTAATCATTTTAATACCAAATGATGAAACGAACAGTGAGACATGAGCTAAAATGAGGCAAGTCATCAGTGTACATACACAAACATCGAAAACAAGCAAATTTTTTCACTAGCAACTTAAATTCGTAGCATTGACTAGTTACTTGTTTGATATTATAGCTCCGCCCTTTCTGGAGATATTAATTGTATAGAAACAAATGAGAGAAGCTAAATTGTTTGAGCGGAGAAAAGCTTGACTAATCACAGTGATTTTTATCTCCTGATTAGATTTGTACTCGCTTCAAATAATAGGCAATTTGTTACTATCCAAAAGACATCAGGAATGTTTCCTTATAGAGCTCTTACACATCACAGCTGGTTACAGAGTATATACTATAGTGGTTAAGAATTATTATTTATAATAATTCACAAACTTTCTTGATTTTAGCGCAATCGCCAATTTCAAGTTCTCACACTTTTAGACTTAAAATCCAGGCACCTTCACTTGCTCGAATCTTATAAAGAAAATTTTGATCATCAAAAACAGGTTATGATATTTACCACACAATTTGTTTAGGTCATTGAACCTTAGCAGCTTCTTATAAGATTGTTTGCAAGTTCACAAGGTAATTGTTAACAACTTTTACAATGTTTCTTACAGTGTGAAATTTAATTAAATTGAGGCAGAGCCAAGTTGGGTAAGATTCGATGAAAATTAATTGTATTAACTGAGACTGTTCAATTTTTTGATAAACACAACCCAATTAGCTGAGATTGAACCAAATTAATTGAATTTGAATAGAGCCAAGTTTTGGCCACATAATTTGGACTAATTTATGAAATTAGTGCATGCGATTCTCGATCCCAATCTTGCCAATACCACTGGTGCTGAGTCTAATAAATTTATGTAATTTGAATAGGTATAATCAAGTGAATTGCTAACCAGATTTGTTTTCTAGTTTTTAAGAAATCACATATGATTTTGAAGAATTAAGTTTATGCTCTATCATAATTTGAGAGTGCATAGCGTCTAAACCGTTATTTGCATTACTAAATACAATCTGATTTGATTCTAAATCCACTCAAACTGTGAAGTTTAATAAAAATAAAGAATAAATAGCCAATTACAACTCCATTAAAGAATGTGATTGATTTCAGGTTATGTTCAAAATATCTTAAAATATTTATAACTTAGGAATCATTAATTGGTTTTTAACCCATGATTTTCAATGAGTTTTAATTACAAATATGAATCAGATCAAAACAAATATTTTTTGTCGAATAAACCAATAAGGTCTGAAAAATTCAGCTCTTTTACTAGTAATGTTTAAGCTAACAAGGAAAGTGCAAAACAATTCAAAACTCGGTGTTGTTAAATTTGGGCGTGGGGATAACTTAATCTCTAGATTATATATATCTAATAAATAAATGTTAGAGCGAGTGAATAAAATAAGAAATTGCTGAAATTATATTGTAAATTCATCAATAAGGTATTTCAAATGCACTAATAAATAATAAGATTACTTTATTCAAATAGTAATAGCATTAGGTAAGTAATAATATCAAATCTCAACAAATCAATATATATATATATATATATATATGTTAAGCCTTAAAGTAGAATACTTTCATCTTACAAAGGATAAACTTAATACGATGAGATGAAATTATAGTAATTCAAAATACTATTTCTACAAAAATAGACTTTGCATTTATGTATATATATATATATATATTCACAATGATCTCAAACAGTGTTTATGACTTTACATATCAAATTTCGGACATAACCAATCTTATTGGTGTAATATATATACATATATGTATATATATATGGTAGTTTTTGAAACATATTGTTGGATTACTTAATAAACAATTTTATGCTAAAATCTTGTTATACATCCCTTTTTATCAAATATATATATTATATAGCATGGAATATAAATTTGAAGAGATTAGATATATAAATTCTTTTCAATGAAGTTACAGCAGCTAATAAAACAATTTTAAATTATATTTGATGTATCTCAATTCATCAAATTATAAATTAAATTAACTTTTACAAATTGTTTAATTATTAATGTGATTCTAATAGTTTGTCGTGATAATAACTTTACATTGTCATAAAGAGTTGTTTCTAGTATTAGATCTATTGTATTAATTGAGACTACAAAACATAAACGTATTTGTGAAATTACTTAAGACTAATTAACAGTTGGAGTAATTTAGATATAGCTTTTAAATTTAATTCTTTGATTTGTATATTTTCCATTAAAGTTTACTTCTTGAAAAATAGTAATCCGATAAAAATGTAATGGGTTTAAATATTAAGATTTAAAATTGTAATAAAAGAATATGATGAATTAAAAAAAAACCAATTTGTATTATGTTCAGTATTTGATATAAATATATAATGAGTCAAATGTGTATATAAAGTTAGTCATTCATTTTAATTATTGTGCTTTAAGTAATTTAAATCATTACTATTTCAACAAGTATATATTCAACTTTTGTGAAATGTTTATATTGATTCTGTATACTCATTGAAATTGATAAAGATTTAAGATTGATATCCTGAAAAAATTGACCTTTTTGAAATATTTATATTGATGTTTTACACATTTTAAATTCTTAAGATTATTATTGTTTCACACACAAATTTGTGAACCAATATTTTTAAAACGGGATTTTACATATATTGAAAATGTGAAAGCTTTTCATTGGATGTTTTACAGATTGAATTTGCATGTATTTCTCCTCAAACCCTTGATGTTTAATTTTATATAAATTGTAGGTGTTAATCATTATTAATATTGAGTTATAGTTGATATACCTTTAAGATGGTTAATAAAGATTATACGATTAATTAGCTTGTGGGTAGGTTTGGATAAGTAAATCAAACTGAAGGGGGATAATAAACTTAGTATAATTTATGTTAATGAATAAGATTAAAATTTGTAATCTGGACAGCTAAAAAGAATAAAACATCAATATTTGATTTACAGAAATACACACTTCACAAAATTTAGTATATACTCAATCTATTTGTTTTTTAGCATAAATTTTAGGTATTTATGTTTTAAATATAGCTATATATTGATTTAAAAAGCATCTATATAAATTATATTAGTGTATAATTTATATTTTTATAACTTAGATGTATATAGAGTATTTATCTATTATTAATATATATATAATGTGTATATAGTATATATTGATATTACCTGCCTATCTATACCAAAGTAACAGTCTGAGCAAAACATAACCGATAAACAATAAACCGAGTCTGGTTCTATGGGAGAATTAATCCTAATCATAATAACAAAATAAGTTAGGATGTGTAAAGTGTGTTAAACGTTTAATATTAAGAGATTACACTTTTTTCAACATAAAATGAATATATATACATATATATATATATATAAGTAACCAAATAGATATAATAAATTAGTTTTAATAGATCACACACATTTAAAATGGAATAAATATATATATATATATAACTCACGGGATAGTTAATTTACTTTTTTTCTTTGATGGTGAAAACCTCTTCAAAGCAATCAATTCATCACAATTCTTATCTGTGTCACCAACTACAACATACCTATATATATGTAAATATATTTGTTGTATGTTTGAAAACTGTATGTAAAAAATTCAAGGTTTAGGTGGAGTGTTTTTAAGTGCGTGTGTAAAGGGATTTCTCAGTACAATATAATTAAGGAGTGTAATGTCTTATTTAGTGGTTTACTTTGATATTGAAAATATTATGTGTATTTATATATTATCTAACCATCCAGGTCTCCTTTTATTTGGGAAATTTGGTGTGTAAGATGTGTGTACAATAGGCCCAATAAATTCAAAAGAGAAAATTAACTGAAGTGGGCTATTATAAGGTATAAGATATCCAGCATAAAATCCTGTTGGGGGAGTAATTTTCTTTGCTAAAAAATTATATAACACATAAAAAATTATTTGGAAATTCATATTAAGGTGTGTAAAGTAATTATCTAAAATCACACATAACATCAGGTGTGTAAATGAATTATCTAAAAACATGCATAGTAAATTAATTATCTAAAAACACACATAATAATATGTAAATTATCTAAAAACGCACATAGTTAAAGGTGTGTGTAAATGAATGATTTAAGAATAATCAACTAAAAATTCTAGTATTAACTAACTTAAGTAAATCAAATTATGGTGTGTAAACATGAAATGTTTTTGATATAATGACACACAATAAATGTATAATCAAATAAATTTTTGCTTTTCAATATTTACCTCTTTGATATACATTATCTTCTAGAGGTATTCTTTGAGCAGGAAAGGTAAGGTTATGTGCATCCAAAACATATATGGAAATGTGTGAATCAAATCGAGGTATATGCTTTGATATATCAATTATTTCCTTCCTGAAATTTGTTGGAAGCTGTGATAACAACTCTGTAGAATTCTCAGCTTCAATGAGCTATGATTAAATGGATAGATTAAACAATGTGTGTATTTTTATGTGTTTAAAATTATGTATAGAGGTAGATATATAGAGCTATTTATGTGTCTAATCTTGGATACACACACTTATACATATCTTTTTATATAGAGTATAAAATAGCATATTGAGATAAAATAATGGATTTACAGATATTTGACAGCGTAATATATGTGTGTTAATGTTTTAAGAAACTTTATCATAAGTATACTTCATGACTAGAAAAGTGTATATAGTAGTTAGTGTGTGTGTGTATATCATAATATAGAATGTGTAAATAGTTTTGAGGATGTGTGAGTATCCTATTTTGTAGGCATTCTGGATATTATGTAGTAATTTATATATGCACATGAATATAAAAAATACCCTATCTACCTGTGGAAGGTCAATGATATTTCTCTGTTCAAAGTGTGTGTACACATCAAGGTTTTTAAAACAAGGGAAAATAGATAAACTACTAGCTGTAGGGTAAGTAGCTTGTTGGAGGCATTGAATTAGCAATATGAGGTTTAATGCATATGTTAATTCAGCTTCCTGCAGTGAGATATCAATCATAGCCTATAAACATGTAATTAAATATATTTGTAACGTACAGACACACACATACATAAACACACAATATCTCTCTATTTATATATAGGAATATTCATTAATTCACACAGATTATATAAATCTTTAAAGGGCCTAAAAATAAACACCAAAGGTTACAGATATACATATTTATATACCTCATGTTCACACACTTCCAAAACGATAAATAATTTGGACACACACATCCACCTATCCTATTTTCACGCGCTCAGTTATACTTTTACATACACTCACACACACACACACACACACATCCCCCCACACACACATATATACATACACACACAAACATACATAAATATATACACACATACATACCTACACACACATACACATATACACACACACACACATACACACAGATATATATATAACCTGTATGATTCGAATAGATTGATTTAAAACAGATATGAGGTCTGTGTGATAATCAACGATAGGTAATTCAATACCAAAAATGTGTGACTGTAAAAGTAAGAAGGCTTTTGTGTGTGGGTCATCATATGAGTTTGGGTTGATAGAAAATGGGCATTGTTTTGATAATTGTTCATTGAGTAATTCCTCATTGTGCCTGTGTGTGTATAAATATGTATAGGTATATATATATATATGTATATGTGTATATATATGTGTATATATATGTGTGCGTATAGATATATGTATATATATAAATGTGCGTGTATAAATAGATACGTGTTTGTACTTAGAGTGATGAATTAAATAAAAATAAAGTATGTAGGTTAAGATATGAGCGTGTATGGAGTGATGTATTAAATAAAGAGTGTATAGTTAATATATATATATATATATGTGTGTGTGGTGTTAAGTATAAATTAAAAAAAACAAGTGAGGGAAATGGGGATAAATATACATTCAGTTTAAAATAAAGGTGTAATAGTGTGTATAATAAGGTTACTAAATGTGTATCTATATACCTAATGGGTATTCCATCATATTCTACACATCCACAGAGTGTTTCCATCAATTGTGTAAAATTTAATTGCTCTCCATTTTCATCAAATTTTAATTTTTGATTGAGAAATTCAACCGTTTTATAACTCAAATAATACATTGATGCAATTTTACCCAAATGTGTAGGGGTTATCCCTACATTACCTTTTAACACATTTTTTTGAGGTGTAAATACATTGCCTGTATTTGGGTTACTGATTTCTATACACTTTGAACTGTTAAGAAATATATGTAGGTGCGTGTGCGTGCGTGTTAAAATATAGTTTGCATAGGTGTGTGTGTGAGTAAATATATTGTATACATAGGTGTGTGTGTAAATGTATAGTATATATAGGTATGTGTGTGTGTAAGTTTATACTTTACATAGGTGTGTGTGTATGTGTGTGTAAATATATAGTAGTGTTATATGTGTGCGGGGGAGTAGTGGGGGGAAATGGACAATAGGGGTTAGTATAGGGTGTTTATATTAAGTGTATGTATATGATGTAGTATTTCTTTGAGGTATAGGATCGGGGTGTGTAAAGTATAATATCAAAAACAGGTCATAGATCTAACCAAAATAATTATTATTTATGAGTGTTTGTATGTATATTATTGGATTGTATAACTTCATATATATCTTGTGTATTTATGAGTGTCATTCAAGGTGTGAATAGGTGTTATTAAGTTCTAATAGTGTGTAAAAGTATATGTATTATCAGAAAAGATGATGTATGTAACTATATCAATATAAGATAAGTATATATAGTGAGTAATGTGTGTGTGTGTATAGTGTGATATTATATTACTTAGACAATTCCACCAAGCTGTTTGTAATTATTTTGTCAATATATTTTGCGATTGTACTACTTTCACCATGTTTTGAAATATCTTCATTTTTACTAAGGAATACATCGGGATCATAATAGGATGGGTTAGATGATAACCGTCTGAAATAATAAGAGTGTGTGTGTGTAAATCTTGTGTGTATATATAATCATTTGTATATACCAAATATGTGCATATATATATATATATAGTTAATAATTACTATGAAAATACCAAAAATATGAGTGTGTATATACCCAATAAGTACTATGCAAATACAAAAACATATGTGTATACCCCATATAACTTGTACAAATTCAAAATATGTGTGTATAGATATATACAAAAGAGTTTTACAAGTAGAAAACATGTGTGTATACCTAATATAACTTGTGCAAATACAAAACATGTGTTTGTACACATTATAAATTATGCAAATACAAAATATGTGTGTATATCCAATATAACCCATACCATATTCTCAAAAAAGGTATGTGTGTATATATATATATATTCAATGTGTGTACCTATAAAAGTAGGTCCAAGATAAACAATGAATAGCTTCTTCTCTACATGTAATTACACCTGTAGCTATTTCTGCATTTATATAATCGTTGACATATTCAACAAAATTTGATTCGACTGGAAATGGCTCATATAAAAAACGTTTGTAGAAATTCTTTTTTGTTGCTTGTACAAGTAAACAGGCTACTGCTGATGTGTCAAATTGAGGTCTACCTGCCCTACCAATCATCTGTATATATATATATATGTGTATGTGTGAAAAAATATATTTAGTGCGTGTGTGTGTAGATATAGAGTGTAATATGCCTATAATGTTCATTTACTTTGTGTATGTTTATATATAATGAATTGTGTGAATATGATTATATCGATAAGCTATAGGGGTTTGAGTGGTTTATGTATGTGTATGTTAAAATCGTGGCTTACATACATAATATAGGTATAAATTGAAATGTGTGTGTGTGTGTATATATATGATTATTCAAGTTGTAATTGTGTCTAAAATATATAATGTAAAATAATTACTTGCAATATATCTGTGATTGGGAAATCGACATATCTATTCAATTTGGTGTCATAAAATTCAGTCCCCTAAATAAGATTATGTGTATGTACACCTTGGCTTATATATAAATATGAGGGTAGAGTTTACTTAGCCCAAATAGTGTTTATCATATATATATATATATATATATATTAAAGCGTATTATTTTAAACAAAACAATCTAATGTAAATTATAAACCAAGTAATATAAAGTATATATAAATTGATCCAATCAAACATATTTATTTATATAATTAAAGTTAGGATTTTTATAATGTATATAAACATTTATAAGTTAGTTATGTATTTATATAAATAAGTTAAAAGGTATTGTTGAGAATGTATTTTATTATATACATACTCGAATACACATTCACACGATCCTACACAATCACACACTCACCCCACACACTCAGACATACACACAATCATACATTCAAACACACACGCTCAACCTCACACTCTCCCCCATCTCTCCACACAGTATATATAAGGATATCTAAATATCCACATATATACACACACACATGCATAAATTCATTACCTTAATTATAACTAAATGAGATGGAAAATTTACACCCCATGCAACGGTTGTAGTAGCAATTAACACTTGTATATATCCTTTTAAATAAAATTCTTCGACAGCCTGTCGATCACTCTCTTTTAATCCTGCATGATGTAGGCCTATACCATATCCTAAACAATGTTTTAAATCATTATCCTAAATAATTACACACACATTTTGAGGAATATATAAAGCTTGAATTGTATTGGATTGTGTGTATATACAAAAACCATACACATATACACATGTATCATATACACAAAAACACATGTATCACCACATACACAGACACTATATACACAGACACTATATACACAGATACTATATACACAGACACTATATACACAGACACTATATACACAGATACTATATACACAGACACTATATACACAGACACTATATACACAGACACTATATACACAGACACTATATACACAGACCCTATATACACAGACACTATATACACAGACACTATATACACAGACACTATATACACAGACACTATATACACAGACACTATATACACAGATACTATATGTATATATACACACACACACACACTAAACCTCCCATCCCCGCTCACACTCCACCCCACCACCACACACACACACACACACACACACACACACCAATATAGTTTGTAGATCATTCTCTAAGAATTGAGATATATCAGGATGTTTTAAGTTAAGAAATTTATAAGCATCACACTCAGTCGATGTTAAATTAATTAAATCGTAGGCAGTCAGGCGCGTTTGCCTACGCGACGACACAAAAATTAGTACGGGCTTGTTGGGGGAGTGTTGTAAAATTGATAGGAAGAGTGGTTTATTCATACTAGCCATACGTGGACAATAATGTTTTTCACTAAATCCTGTGTGTGTATGTGTAGAGTGGGTAGGGAGGTATGTGTGTGTAGGGAGGTATATATGTGTGTGTATGTGTAGAGTGGGTAGGGAGGTATGTGTGTGTAGGGAGGTATATATGTGTGTGTTTGTGTGTAAAAATGTGTATGTGTGTGTTATGGGTGGGGTTAGGGGTGTATACATTCATGTGTGTGTGTGTGTTTTTTGTATTGAGGTGTAAGTATGTGTCTATAGATCAAATTGTTGGGTATAATTAAGTAAGATAAATCTGTAATCTAGTAATTCATTTTAGTGGTAATAGATATCCAAATCAATCAAACATAAATATATATATATATATAAATATATAGAACATTACACACACACACACACATACATACACATCAAATAACCTGAAATATGTACTTCACAAGGAACAGGTCGAATTGATGGCCTAAAATTATAAAAACCATATCGATTTACACCCAACCAATCAGCAATATCATAGGCGTTGGCTAAGGCGGTTGATAGTCCAACAAATCGAATTACTTTGGATAATTGTGTACACATATAGCGCATACGACTAATGATAGCTTCGAGTATAGGCCCTACACACACACACACATACAAATACACATTCATAGTATGTGTGTATATATGTACTCTATACAGATTTTTGAGGTTAATGGGTTATGTATGTTATAAGTGTTTAATTATGTGTAATTGGTACACACAAATAATATATGTGTAATTGTGTATGTGTATATAATGTATGTGTGACTGTGTGTGTATATATGTGATGTATGTTTAATTGTGTATGTGTAATTGTATATGTGCAATCATGTTTATAATGTAATGTATGTGCAATGGTGTATATAATGTAATGTATGTGCAATGGTGTATATAATGTAATGTATGTGCAATGGTGTATATAATGTAATGTGTGTGCAATGGTGTGTATAATGTAATGTATGTGCAATGGTGTGTAATGTGTGTGCATTAAGTGTGTGTGTAGATTAAAATGTGAATAATAAGGTGTGTGTGTGTATGATACTCATAAAAATAATATTGTGTGTGTAACCTCTATCCTGTCCAAGTAAATGTATCTCATCAATAATTAATAAATCAACTTTTTGTATATATTTTCTCTCTTTCCAAAAACGTGTAATTCCATCCCATTTTTCAGGCGTTGTTATTATCAAATCAGCGTTGTCTAAACTTTCTTTATCGTGGCTATGATCGCCTGTTAATTCTAATACAACTCTCCCTAATATTTCATTAAATCGTTTGGACCTAAAATATATATACACACATGTGTGTGTGTGTGTTGGTGAGTGTGTGTGAGTGTTGATGTGTGTGTGTTGGTGTGTGTGTGTGTTGGTGTATGTGTGTGTTGGTGTGTGTGTGTGTTGGTGTGTGTGTGTGAGTGTTGATGTGTGTGTGTGAGTGAGTTGGTGGGTGTGTGTGAGTGAGTTGGTGTGTGTGAGTGAGTTGGTGTGTGTGGGTGCTGATGTGTGTGTGTGTGTGTGGGTATGTGTGTGTGTGTATGTTAGTGTGTGTGTATGAGTGATGATGTGTGCGTGTGTATGTTGGTGTGTGTGTGTGTATGTTGGTGTGTGTGTGTGTGTGAGTGTGTATGTGTGTGTGTGTGAGTGTGTATGTGTGTGTGTGTGTGTTGGTGTGTATATATTGGTGTGTATATGTTGGTGTGTGTGTTGGGTGGTGTTTGTTGGTGTGTATATGTGTTTGGGAGTGCCAATATGAAGATAATTTGTATTGCGTGTGTGTTGTGTGTGTGTGGGTTGCATATATATATATATATATATATATATATGTGTGTGTATACCAATCTTTCATTCTTTCATTAGCTAATGCTTTAAGAGGGGCAATATAAACAGCCTTGCCACCAGCACTATGTTGAAATAATCGAAAAAGTGTAAATTCAGCTGCCACAGTTTTACCAGACCCTAAAAATATTATATACCAAAACCAATATATGTGTGTGTAATTATATATAAGTATATATGTATGTATGTATGTATGTGTGTGTGTGTGTGTGTGTAAATATAATTTTAAGTATATGTATGTATATATATGTGTGTGTAAATATATATATATAAATATGTATGTATGTATGTATGTATGTGTGTGTGTGTTGTATATGAGTACAACTGTACATATGAGTATGTATGTATGTGTGTGTGTTATACCTGTAGGGGCCCCTAATAAAACATTGTTATCAGTGTGATAACATGTGTGAAATATTTGTGTTTGGATACTATTAAAGTATTCAAATTTGTAAAAATCTTCAAAGAGTTCATTATTAAGAGCTGTAATTAAAATAACACATATAAAATTTTAATTATAAAATGTGTGTGTATAGGATGAGTGTGTAAGAGGTGTGTATAGGTAAGGTATATAGACCATGTATAATAAGTGAGGTTCTATAGAATGTGTATATAGGCAATGCTGGTTAATATGATATGTGTGTGTGTGTGTAATATATAAAATGAATCTAATTGATATAAAAACCAATATTTACACATTCTTTAGGATATACACACACATAATATGTTATTATAAGTTAGTTAACCTGAAACAGGTAGAGGCCTAAGGTCTAGCAAAGGTGTGTGTGCAGAACGATTTTCGGGGTCCAATAAATTATTTATTGAGAATGATTCATAAGTACTAACATTAACCCATCTAAATATAGTTTATACACACATTAGTAGGTTTATATATACATATAAATAATATTATAGTATGCATAAATGGAGTATATATATACACATTCACACATATAAACTTATACACATATACAAGTATTCACACATATATGCACACGCACGTACGCACATGTTTTTACATACACGAATCTCTATAGTCAAACATGAACATATTAATAAATATATGTATATAATTACAATAAATACACACACATAAACACACAAACATACACACATATATATTTAATTATATATGATAATTGTGGGGTGAATGTGTGTGTGTAGATTCTAAATTTAAATTGTGTGTGTGCATAAAATAAATAATAGATAAATTGGCCTACTTATCAGAAATAACTTTGATAACACATTGGCTTGGTCTAGGGTCATGTATTGGAACCATGAAACTAATTTCTTTACTCCTATATATATATAGATACACACTCACACACATATTTATATATATATAGAGTGTGTGTGTATGTTTGGATGTGTATGTGTGTGTGTGTGTATGTTTGGATGTGTGTGTGTGTGTGTGTGTATGTTTGGATGTGTGTGTGTGTGTGTGTGTATGTTTGGATGTGTGTGTGTGTGTGTGAATGTTTGGATGTGTGTGTGTGTGTGTGTGTGTATGTTTGGATGTGTGTGTGTGTGTGTGAATGTTTGGATGTGTGTGTGTGTGTGTATGTTTGGATGTGTGAGTTTTATATATGTTTGGATGTGTATGTGTGTGTATATGTTTGGATGTGTATGTGTGTGTGTGTTTGGATGTATGTGTGTGTGTGTAAATAAAACCACCTTAAAATTGGCTCTAAATTGAGTGTATCTCTATATAATATTGTCCCATCATCGAAATTTTCAACCCAAAAAACATAGGGCTCAAAATTGCCATTCCAAAAATCTGACCATACCATTTTTGTGTGTAAACTAATAGCTAGTGTTATCTTGATAATTGTTGCTGTAATAGGCTATAAAAGCACACATATAAACACACATATACACACACATATATATATAACAGACAATATATATATATATATATATGTATTTTGTGTATTTATATATGTACACATATACACATATATAAATAATGTGTTAACTAGGTGTATCTAGGATATAATTTATAATTAATGTGTAAATAAGTATAAACTATGTAGAATAGGTAATATAATCTTCCGAATATTGTTTGATATATAAGTGTATATACATACATTTATATATAATTATATTTAATAGATATATTGATAGAGATGTATACTAAATGTGTATTTGCTTATATATATAATATATGTAACTTTGTATATAATAAGCAGGTATATATTTGTTTATATATACATATATATATATGTATGTATGTTATGAGCTTGTATGTGTATGTAATAAGCATCTGTAAGTGTGTGTTTGTATGTAAATAATATGAATAAGTGTGAATAAGTGTGTGTGTGTGTGTTGGTGTGTAATACTTGTATAGAGAGTTTCGTTTCAAGGAATGGAAGGTGTCTCATTAGCCTTTCAATTTTACTAGCCTCTGATGGTGTATGTACAACACTTTTGATTTCACTGAACGACATTTCCATTAACCTGTCAACACTCATTTTTGACTGTTCAATTTTTATTACAGATGCTTTATTTATATATCTTCCCTGTACATACACACACACATACACACACACATACACATATACACTCACGTACACAAAGAGTGATGTTGAAGTATTTATTATACAGTAATCACATACAAACAATTCTATATAAATAAATAAATTGATTTGCAAATGAAGCTTCTATGTGTGCTTTATATATATTGTTCGATAGATGTAAAAAAACTTTGCCTATAAATATATATATATATATATGTTTGTATGTATAATTATCTTGATATATGAATATATTCTCGTGTGTGTATGTGTATAATTATATTGATATATAAATATGTATGTGTGTGTATATATATATAAATACATATGAGTGAGTTTGTATATAAATAAATAAATTGTGTGTGTATATTATATTGTAAACGTACATCATCACGCTGTCTATACACACCCTCATTATCCTTAACAAAATGTCTTAGTAAATTTTGATCATCCCTTATTTTCCAATCAACCATTTTCGTCCATTCTAACAATCTCTCAGCAATTGGTGAACAATCACATGAGTCAGTAAAACATGTTTCATACATAGCCCTAAATAAACGGGAGGCACTCTACACACACACACAAACACAGAGTGAGTGGGGTATGTGTGTGTGTGTGTGTGTGTGTGTGTGTGTGTGTGTGTGTGTGTGTGTGTGTGTGTGTGTGTGTGTGT